>SCDY01001840.1:0-21832 GCA_004143825.1 Drosophila micromelanica | reverse complement strand
GGGGTCGGAGATGCCTCCTTCTACCTGTTACATACATTTCAACAAAACCATAATACCCTGTTTCACCCATTTTCAATGGGTTCAGGGTATAAAAATTGCCACGGAATGAATTTTCCTTGGAAAATCGGCTGCCGTCTTTTGTTTGACTTTTTGATTGATTTTCTTTTTATTTGCTGAAGTGGCTTGTTTCCAACTCGAGGCTATTTGAATTTACTGAATTAGAAAACAAAAGATCATGTTTGAATGGCGAAAACTATGCAAAACCTTTAAAAGGAATAGTTAAAAATTCAAGCAACTAGAAGGGGATTTACCCACAGAAAAAAAACAACGTACTTACAAAAAAAAATAATTCACCTTCTTAATGCAAGCACAAAAGGTTTTTGGGTAACTAAAAGCGTATTGAAAATATAATTATGTTATAATTGTTATTATTTGCAAGTTGAATTAACCATTATTTATATTTTTATAACAACTTAGTTCTTATAACATTTTTATAGATTCTTATGATGACACTATATGTATTTATTCTGTTCACTTAAAATAACATTTTATATTAAGCTTATCTTTAGTTATATAAAAAATTTGGAGATACCATGGTGAATAAAATATTTTCACTATAATTTGTTATATACAGGGTATTGGGTAAAGCAATGCATACCCTCCGGCGCTTGTGCAATTTGAGTGGCAATTGAAAATCAATATTAATCAGCTGCTCCATTAGGTCTTTGAGCTGCACAAGCTGTTTTAAAATTAATTTTCAACAATTTGCAATCACAGCCAACGCACTTAAAACATTGCGAAATGCTTGAAAAAAAAATGTGTTTACACACTTGCAGTGAATTTATTTATATCAGCTATGTGACAGCGTTTGTAACGCAGTTCTGAATGCCTCGAAATAATTGAACCAAATTTAATTTATTTTGGATTCAGTTTTATTTAATGAAGATAGACTTAAAATTGTCTTGGATTTCTCGCACAGTGATTAAATGTTTTCAATTTCGAGCGAAATTCTAAATACCATAAATAACTAAATAACTATTTATTTGATGAACATTTTTGTTGTGAGTACATGTAGAGTATTGTTGGTTCGGCTTCTCGCTTGTGGCTTTTTAGTTTGTTTGCTTCTCGTGCCCGTGTTCCTGTGGTAGCATCCTGAAGGCGCCAGCTGTTCGATCTGGCCAATAATTCATGTCGCACTTCAATTATTTAAGTCAACAGAGTTCATTTGATTGGTTTCTTCGTGCAGTTGCCTGCTGTTGCTGCTGCTGTTGCTGCTGCTGATGCTGCTGCTGATGCTGATGCTGTTCCTGTACAGATGAACATGAACATAATTAATTGGCAGCTGACGTAGCGCTCATAAATTTCACAGGTTGTCATTTTTAGCGGCAAGTTTGCCGGTGGTTTGTTTGGTTTGTCGCCTGTCAGCTTGCTTGTCAGGCCAAAAGCCGTAGCACACTTTTTTGTCGCTCGTGTCAGCTGCCAGGCGATGGACGGAGGGGACGGACGGGGCAGCGAGGTTGGGTGCTGCCCACGTGCCACACAGAGCTTCGAGTCGCGGCAGCAAATCAATTTAAATTCACTTCAATGACCATAAATTTGCTTTTGCATAATATGTATCTGACAGATATATTTTGCCATTTGGCCGCAGCTCGTATTGCAATTTTTATTACATATTTGCCGCACATTTCAGTAATTTTATGTGCGACTTTATGGCACCTGCCCGCCCCGGCACAGAGCGAGACAGAGCACGCTAACGGCAGTTAGAGCGAGAGAGAGAGAGAGAGAGAGAGAGAGAGAGAGATAGTGTAGCAGCACTGGGAACATTTGATTTGATTAGAACACCCAAATGGGAAACCTTGATGCACTGCTTCCTTTCGTTTGGGGCCGCATTTGCGAAATTAAAAGCTGCTGCCATAATCACCAAGTGATTTCCTTTTGCTGCTGCCGTTGCTGCTGCTTTTTTTGTTGCGGTGCTGTTGTTGTTGCCACTGCTGCTATTCATTTGCCACATTTTGGTCGACTGCCAAATGCGATACATGGCCAAAAGGAAGCACCTAAAAGCAGGCAGTCGATAATGTGAATGCTGCACAGCTGCTGACCATAACACGGATATTAAATGCAGCGAAATCCATTTAAGCGATGAAGCCCAAAATTGACAGATGTCGTTTTAATGCGAGCTTAAATCAAGACAGAACTGCTGTCTAAAGTAGCTTTAAATTGCTGCTAATAGAAGCTTAAGCTAATCAATAGATTTCAAAAGATGTGTAACATATAAATCAAGGCTTTAGTCAAGCTTAAAGCAAATAGGTTCGAATCCGGAACTAAATTATTTTTGGGTATGGAAGATATATCAATGACATAAAATATTGCTGTTTCAAATTGAAAATGTACGGCGAGGAATCTACCTTACTTTTAATATTTCAACTCATCTAATCTAAATATTTAATATCTGTCGAATTTACTTTAAATTTTTTAATTTCAAAATTTCGTTTCTCTCTTCTGCCTTCTGAGTTAGTTGTCATTATTATTTCTATTACAAACTATCTGAAACTTAACGAAAGATTTTATAGCCCGTTCAAGCAAACAAAGAAAAACCAATTTATTTGGCTTATTGAAAATGTATTGTATTAACTTGTTAATCTGCAAGAAAATCGACCGCAAAAATGGTCCCAATTTGAAGCGCCTAAGCGTCAAATCCTCGGCTTGATTAAAATTTGCCAAAGGGCTGCATTAATGGCCAAAGTGCCAAAGGTCCAAATTGCCTATTATAAAGCGTTTATATTCTAATTAAAGAGAATATATATATGTGTGTGTGTGTGTGTGTGTGTGTGTGTGTGTGGCAACACACACTTGCCTGCTTTTTGGTGCCGCATAAGCGCAACAAAGTGGAGCAAATTGAAATTAGAAGCCTCCTCGAGAGGGCGACAAATTTTGCAATTTCCTGTCAGCCAATGAATGATGAAATGCCGGGCACGATTTCCACAGCTTATAAAGCTGCCTGTGTGTGTGAGTGTGTGTGTGTGTGTGTGTGCACGTGTGTGTAGATTCAATTTTGTCGCCCAGCATAAAAATTGCAAAAATCGTTTGACAAATTGCATTCGAAGCGCCTGCTGGCAATCTTCGACTGACTTTTTGGCTCAATCGCAAGTGGCTAAGAGCCCGCATTGGCTTCCTTCTGGGCTGGCTGCACCTGCACCTGCTGCTTGCACCTGTGCTTTTTAGTGGCCGTTCAATCAGTTGGCAGCCATTCAATACAAATTCATTTCACCACAAAAAGGCGACCGAGCAAATTGTAACTGGTTTTTATTGCCATCGCTGCCGCATCAACGCCCCATTCAGTGTATCTGTGTGCGTGTGTGGGTGTGTGTGTTTGGGCGTGTGTGACAGATAAGCTGAGAGTAGCAGGCTTAGCTGCTGCCGCCCATACTCCTTGCCAGTTTCGTCAAGCAGCCTTTTGAGGCATTTCGTATTGTGGCCGCCAGCCGTGAACCCTTGACATTTAGCAGCCGTTTACCGTTGTGCTTGCCATCCGTTAGTCAGGCATGAAATTGAAATTTATAATGCTAGTACATGAACTGCACTTCACACACACACCCACACACACACACACACACACTATATAGACTGCATGTAATAGCGCCTATCTCCCGAGAAATCAGCTCAAATAGGTGCAGGGGCCACAGGATAAAACTCGCCTTGTTGTGTCCCAGCTGCAAAAAGGTCGCAATGGTGGCAAGCCAAAGGTATCAGATGGTTTCCAGATAAGGTTGCAGCATATAAATTGGAGGCGCTTAAAGTTGAAATATACATGGGTTAAAGCTTAAGCTTTGCCCCACTCAAAATAAACAAAGGTGTTAAGTGCTTAGTTTTAAGTTTTAAGTATTTCCTATTCAAACTCTGTTTTGAAAACAAGAATTTCTACTAAGAACTGAGTTATTTCCAAATAATAACATAATTTTTCTTCCTTCTTTTTAGTTTAAAATGTTGTAGAAATATTAATTTTTAAGTTTTAAGTTTTTCTTACTCAAACTTTGTTTTGAATACCAAAATTTCCAGCTATAAAACTAATTTGCAAAAAAGTATATAAATTAATTGTACTAAGTATTTTCAACTTAATTCAATAATTCTTCTTTCTTCTACTTTATTTGTAATTTAATATTCATGAAGACATCTTTCTTCTTCCCCCTTACTGTATGTTTCTATTCAAATGCAAAGCATATATAATAAATGAAATGTGAGCTTTGAAATTAAAGTTTGTTTAATCAGGTTAAAACTATGCTAAGGTTACCTGTTTGCTCTCAAGTTTCTGTTTCGTCTGGGTGTTTGGGTCGTTCATCAGTTACTGGCAAACAATTAATATCAACTGGAGACCAACCACATTTCAAGTTGACTTGCGGAAAATATGATGAAAATTCGCAATGTCTCATTTTCCCCAAACATGGGTGTGTGTGTGTGTGTTTATTTGTTTTTTTTTTTTTTGGGCGTGTCGTGCACTAATTAGCAGCTAACATTTCAGCAGGACAACAGCAAGTGTCATAGGGCAGGATAAAGGTCAGTATTAAATTATATGTCCCCAGAGAACAGGTGAATAAACAGAGCTGGATATAGAGATATATATCTTATAATATTTGCAGAGAGGTGTGTTCAAAAAATGATATAACAACTGCATGGATTATTATCATTTTAATGACCCATTCGAACGGGAACAAAAATTAAACAACTCTGGTTAATAAAGCATTTGAAATCAGTGATTAGCTCTGAGGACTCCCTGTTAATTTTCGTAAGTAGTTGTTCTGGCCCACTGACCCAATATATGGCTGACTAATTTGCATAGACAGACAACTTTGTACCCAACTAGAAAGCACATTAGGCACTCAATAAGTGTCTTAATATTCTGGCCAGGCACTTATGAATAATATTTCCATTATCATACCATATCAGAAAATTGGGTGATATCAGCCTTTATTTTGTTTTACTCAAATTAAATATTGATTATCAATCAGTCAAATGAATTCAACATTTGCATAAATGTGGGGGCTGGAAAGAGCCAAGCACAGGGTATCAATTAGCCAAGCATTCATTTGTACTTTCAGTTAAACTTGTTTGTGTTTTAAGTACTTCAAACGAAGCTAACAAATCTATTATTCAACATTAGCCACAAAACCAACACGCGAACCAAAGCCCCGATTGTGGAAAATGGAAAAGGTTTCCACTGGCATTTCATTAGCTACTTTGCTCCAGTTTGTTCAACTAACAAACACACACACACATACACACACACATTAATACACACATTAATATTTATATTTAAATAGCTCTGCTTTTGTCCAGTTTGGCCAAAGACCAAGTTTAGCGGCAATTCAAATATGAATTTGTTGGTGGGGCTTATGCACTCGTGTGTGCGCTTATTTTTAGCTGGCAGTGTTGCAGTCAAGTAAAACACAGCGCAGCACAAATCCAATTTCATGTCACGAGACGTTGCCAGCGTGTGGAACGCATCCAAACTTGAAATTCGCATTCAAATTTTTTAGACTCAAATTCAAATTTAGATTCAGATTTACACAAACACATGCGCACATATATATAACTGTGTATATATTTTATATATGTAAATTTATAAGATATTGCCATATAGTAGAGCTGTGGTGCTGCAGGTGCAGTTCGCTGCCTTTCCCCGCTTCCCCACTTTTCCCCTTCCAGCTGGAAATTGCCGCCGAAAGTTGCGCGCAGTGCAAATTTATTTTTAGTATCTTTTGTGGCAGTGCAGCTCACTGCAGGGCCAGGGCTTTGCTTTATTTGATGAGTCGCACACATACGCAGCACACACATACACACATATACACACACATGCACTCACACATGGACAGGCAGTTGTCAGGCGCAAGTTTGTGTCAGAAATGTCTGAAAAATGTTTTGCTCGTTGCCGTTTCGTTGGCAGCAAAATCGAACAAATATAAACAAAGTGTCCACAGTGGGGGAATGGGATTGGGGTGGTAGGGGTGGGAGGGTGTATGGGGTGTAGTTGCCGGAGTTGCCGGGCACATGCGAACACGTGACATGCGGCTGAGATAGTAACGAAAAAAGAAAAATAAAAAAAGAAAACAGGATTGTGTGCCAGCCCGAGGGTGCCCCAATCTACAGCGCTCCACACTCTACCTCCCCCTCCCCCTTTTTTACTGCTGTTCCAGCTGTCCGTTTGTTCAGTAAAGTGTTGTGATTTATGTGCTGCCATCGAATGCGAACTGCATGCAGTGAACTACATTGTAGCCATACCGAATACGAACACGAGTATTGCAGCTATACTCACCCCCCTCGCTATTCACCCGCAGTGCCCAAAGCAGTCGAAAGTCTTGTGGGGTGTTCGGAATGCGACTGCGACCCTGGGGCCAAGTGCAAAATGCGACTAATGCACCAGTATTTGCCACACCATTGGACTCCGAGTGCAGAGCAGTGTGCGGTAATGCATAAATATCTAGCTGACAAAGTATTATAGATCTATAATTACATGCGCTCGACTAAACATTATTTCAATTGATTTCTTTCATACGAAAGTCGGTTGATTTTTGAATTTAAATTGAATGTAATTATGCCAGCTTGTCAATTTACTTTGAACTGACAATGACATTTAGTTTACTCAACGCAATAATTATCCTTTAAAAATCGATCAAATTTATTGTGCTGACTAACTTACTGATTGACCGAATGTTAAAGCACTAAAATAAAGAAACCGTAATTAAAAATTGAAAAAACGAAAAATGAAAAACTGATTGATTAGTTTATTGTTGGTCAAATTTCTTTTAATAGTTACCTTGAATAAAATATTTTCTTTAAAGTCAATTGTTGTAATATCTACATACAAAATTCAGAAGCAGAGACTTTAAAATCAATAAGAAATGCCTCGTCCGGCCAAAGTCAGGTAATACATTCTATTATTCATATTTGCCCAATATTATAGCTTCAGTTGCGTCTTCAGGTTTTTGCTTCAGAGGCAATTTCAAATGTCTCTAAAGGAATGGATGACTATTCTGGCCCGGCGCCACGTGGCGTATGCGTAATATGCACAGACATTTATATGTGTGTTGGAAAGAAACCAAACATTTATGCACAATTTATGCCGGGTCATAAAATGCGAGTATAATATTTGAGTGCGAGTGCGAGTATTTTACTCATATTTTGTGCAAATCGATAAGCTGGCATAAATTATGTGACCACCCCCCGCTCCCCGCTCCCCGTTCACCGCTCTGAAAACTGAACGAACCTTCAACCTACAATTTGCAGCAGCCTTCGAGCTAGTTGTACGTGCTGGTGAGTGTGCGTGTGTGTGATTTTGTGTGTAACTGGACCGCACAATATTCGTTTGCTTTTGTCAGCTGCTGCATATTTTATATGCGCCCCGCCCCCCGCCCACAGAACGTCTGCGCGTGCGAGCCCAAATTGCGAGTTCTTGTTTATTATTAAATATTTCTGCTTTTCTACAGTCTCATTTTTATACACATCTGTATACTTATCTTGTTTTTGTGCTCTGTCGTTTCTCATTTTCATTTTGAGAACCCCATCCTGCGTCTAATTCGAATAAATGTGCGCATTTAGCATTTGTTGTTCTTATCTCGTTTTGCAGCACATAGTCGAAAAGTTTTACGCAAAATGTACTCCAACATCCCTAAACCCCCCCCCCCTCAAAGGTACGCCCCTGCCCACTCCTTGAGCGATTATCTGTTTGGCTGTGGCTTGGCACTTTACAGCGTTCGGGGATTTCGAACTGAGCCATTAACATTGATTAGCAATTGGGTTGGAACAACACTTCATAAGATTACGCATACGTCATGCTGGCCAGAAGGACAGAGCGCATTAAAATATCGAAATGACTCAACAATGAAAATGAATGGGAGCATGACGCATGACCCAGCCGCTGACGCAATTCGCGAATTAAAAAGGGACCCAGAATAAAAATAGAATCGATAGGCCTTCAGAAAAATGCCAATTGGTGCGCTTTGAACTCGACGCCCACAGACATGTTTCAAGATTTGACCATTTTTAAATTTGCGGAAATTAATCCGCTTTGCAACGAGCTTAACGAACTTACTTGGAAATCGTTTCAATCAGACAAAATTTTTGTCTTGTCTAAATATAAATTAAAAAAAAGCATAAATAAATTCTTTAATCCTTGAATGTTGTTCGTAATAACAAATGGAGAAAACCCAAATTTTTTTCTAACTGAAAATTGGTGCAGGATGAAAAGCCTCTCTCATGGAACAAAACAAAAAGAAATGATTTTAATATGTTTTAATTAGGGTTGCAGCCTTTTCACCCATTTTGAAATCCCATAATCCCATTATTAATATTAATTGCAATGCCAACTCTGAATGCCCAACAACTAGTTGTGGTTTAATTTTAAGCCCAACTGCTTTTTAGTTGCCCAGAGTTACCTATTAAACAAAAAAAAACTTGTATGGGTTGCCGCTTAACATTTCCCTGGAAAAGTTTGTAAATAACACTTAACTGTTGTTGGTTAATCTGTGCTATTTGTTATTACAGTTAAATAGATTGCGTGGCTTTGATAGATAGTTCGTTTTAATCAGCGCTGGGTTATTGCCAATTAGCGACTGTGCCACAGCGTGAGGCATGCCACCTGACGAAGCGGCGCCCTGCGGCAGCTTGCAGCCAACTTCCGTTTGCAGCAAACCGGCTGTCAACTGTTGATACCAGCTAGGCCCAAGCACCTCCCCCATCCCTATCTATATCCCTTCGTATCAGACAGCGCTCCTGATTGAGTTGCTGTCATCGTTGTCGTTGTCGATGTCTTTGTCGTTGTCGTTGTTGTTGTTGTCGGTGCGCAAAACTGTGCTACTTGTTTGTTTGTACAAATAGTTGCATAATTTTGTGCACTCGCGCTAAAAGCCACTCGACGCTAGGCGGATGCTGCCCTCCCGTCTACCCTCCCACCCCGCCACAGTTGGGGGCGTGGCTGGCAGTCGGAGATTCCCGGATGCTGGCGTTCGGCGTGTTGATTTTGATGTAGCTAAAAAGCCACTTGTCGTTTGTTGGCTGCTCTTGTAGCTGTGCGCGTTGAACAAGTTTGCACAGCCAAATGAATGTGGCCCACCCACAACGACCTCTGCATCCCCACTCCCCACTCCCCCACCCCTCCCGCACTCTACTCATTTGCCCCTCAACTATTTCTCAAGCCCACAGACTGCAGCCAAAGGGCCAAATGTTGTGCAATGCATAAATAAATACATTAAAAAGAAATTAAACACTCAACGGCCCCTAATTGCGTTTTATGTGCTCTGCAAATTTATTTTCCTCTCATCGCCAAGCCTCTCGACCAGAGTATCTTTCAGATATGTATCTCTGCAAAAACTAATTCAATACGAAATGAAGTTAATTGCTTAGAAAAAATGGATAAATAATACAGCAATGAAAAATTAACAAAAAAAAAGTTTTGCGCTAAAATCTTTTCAGTTTTCACAGTAAAATCATTTTGTACAAAGTCAACAAAGTCATAAAGTCAAAAGGTGTTGAAAGTACACCTGTCCAGAATGTCCTTAAATAAATATCGTAGGATGCAAAAAAAATAAATAATAGATATAATTATAAAACTCTAAATTAATCAAAAGAACTAGATATTCCTATGTTAGCTATTAAGGTCTATTAACATTTGAAAGAGTTACAACTAAATCCTAAACACTTATATCAGCTCATAGTTATATACCCAAAAGTTTTTTCTAAATACCTGTTAAAATGTTTTATCAAATATTATGCCAAATTATACAAAAATAACTCAACTCTCAACAAAATACTTGTGCTTGAAATTGGAAGGGTTTATTAAAGTTTAATATCCGACTGGGGGGCCTTCAGTGGGCACCAAGGAGAACTTTGGACAGTTCCGACAGATAAAAACAGCTGACAAGCCGAAAAAAAAACCAACAGAAGTAGACATGTGAATAGGTTTTTGCGAACGTGCGTGCGTATGTGTGTGTGTGTGTGTGTGTGTGTGTGAGTACTCTAGAGAGCCCATTGTGGATACTGATTTGTGCACTCAGTGCAAGTTTGAATAACTCGCTGTTGGTCGTAAACATTTCAGTGGCTCAGCTAAAAGTTGAGATAAAAGCAAATTTAAAGAGAGTGAGAAAACGTGCAAGAAAATGAAAATGGAGAATGAAAACGAAAACAATGCCGGGCCTGATTGGACACAGCTGATAAGCAGCACGATGGAGATAAGGACGGATAGACGAACTGATTGCCAACAGTCTGGGGCAGCATTTGGGCCAGGAGCGGGGGCTGGGGGAGGGGCAGGGGCAGGGGCAGGACGGCGGCTGACTTGTTGTCCTGCTGCCGACGAGGCAATTAAAATCAATGGCCCAAGGCCACAACAGGAAGAAGAGAGATAGATAGATAGATAGATAAAGCGAACGAGAGGGAGATAGCGAGAAAGACAAAGACAAAGACGCTCGCGAATACAGCGATATATAATTGGTGATAAGAAATGTAATTAATTGGCACAAGCCTGATTTATGAGACAAATTGCAAAGGATAATAGCAAATTGTATATAAAAACAAGCTCAAACTTGTTGGTAAAAAGCCCCATACACATACAAATAATATATTTATATACATGAAACTAAGTTAAAGATATCTGCATTGGGAGTTCTTAAATTTTTAATTAAAGCATCTATTCATATATACTTGACTTGACTGAATTGCCAAACTTTAACTAAAACTTAATGTTGTTAATTTTAGTTAAAGTTACGTCGAGTGTCTCATTGTGCTTTTGGTTAGCTCGTTGCGTAATTCAGTAATAAATAAAACGAGGGCGTCCAAAAAGCAAAGGTTACAAATTAAACACTTGACATTGAAGAGAAGCTGAGCAAGAAATTATATAAATAAATGAGTGGCAGCTTCACATCACACACACAAACACACACGCACACACACACACACACAACACACTCACACACGCGCATGAAAAATTGAAGACTCACTCGCAGATATCAACGCATAAATACTAAATGAATGTGCAAACACACACACATATATATATATATATATATATATATACATTTATATATATATATATACATATATATAGGAGGCACTGTGGCGCCACCTGGCCTCAGACTCTGGCCCAGACAGCGAGGTTGCCACGTTTCATGCTCCGCATCCAGCGTCTGAGTGGCTTCATTCGCCCGATGATTGCTCAAGAGAGCGTCCAAGCACACACATCTATACCCCATAGTATATGTGTATATATTAATATATATATGTGTGTGTGCTTGTGTGGGTGGTTGTATGGCGTCGCATATCCTGCGCGCTTCCTCATTATTTTTGTGCAATCGCTGTAGGCGCTTTGGGCGCTGCCTTTCCCACGACCCTTCCGCCTTTATCCCTATTGTTGTTGCGCTTTTTTGTTTGCCGCACGGTGTTCTGATCCGGCTTATGTGTGTGTGTGTGTGTGTGTGTGCGAGTGTGTGTGAAAAGTGTTAAGATTTTACATTTTTATGCCGCACGCTGTTGTTTTCTCTTTTTTTCTTATTTTTTCTTTTCTTATATGTTTTTTTGTACTTTGTTTTGTGCCATTGCTTTTTGTTGCTGTTTGCAGCCATTTGTGCAAATTGCTTAGCTGTGTGCACCACAAGAGAGGCCGAGGAGAAAGAAGCATGGAACTGAAGAAGCAGCAAATAAAAGATTATGCCATTTTATTTATGGAACCTGGCCCAGAGAACCTGAGATCGAGTCCATTGGCCGCAAAAAATTGCTAACAATGTTTGGCTTTTAGCAACCGGAATCCAATTCCGAATTAAAAATGAACTTGTTTCGAGTAATATTCCTCTCTGTCATAAATCAGATAAATAACTTTAGCACAAGCTTACTTGGGTTTTACTTTTGGCTGATTACCAAATTTAAAAATTTAAATTTTTTTTACAACATTGGATTAATCTTGAAAAAGAGCTTAAAGCTTCTAGTGCTTCAGTAAATGTATTTTTGATTTAAAAAGTTGTTAATTGTTACCATTTATATACTGGAAAAATACTGCAAAAATGGGGAAAAAAAAACTTTTGCAAGCAATTTTAGAGTATCCGATTAAAAATGCTTATTTTCGAGTGGATCAGATTTGAGCTGGTATCGTCACCATCTTCCATGCTTTCTGGTCCTGGCCAGCTCTCGGCCTGAGCTGACAGCTTCATTTGCGTGAGCTTTATCCATATTACCGGCAAGCAGGCAGGCAGTCAGCATCAAAAATGAGTGTTAAGCGCTCATTAAGGAGTCATTATAATAAGTTATTCATGGCAGGGAAAACGAATGCTCGTATCTGCTGCTCATTAAATTCCACAAGGAGCAGAGCCTTAGAAATAATTTCCAGGAACCATTCGAGAATAAGACTCAACTAACTACTCGACATATGCATATGTGCCATACCGATGTGCAATTAGGAGCGGACAGCTCTTAAGCCAGCTACAACTGGATGAGCTCTTGGCAAAATTTAAATGCTTGCTGCAAATTTATTTCTTTTTGGCCAAATAACATAACATAAAAACCAAAAGAAGGGGAAAAACCAAAAAAGCTAATGATGCATATCCTTGCCCTGTTAGGGCAGGACACGCTGTAGAAAGGGCAACTATTTTGCTATTTGTATTTGCGAAATACTTACGCTGAAGTTTGCTACTAATTCAGACCCTGTTCACACGTACACACACACACACTGGGAATTGAGGAAGGTTGACTTAATTTGTTTAATAAATGACATAATACTGAAAAGGCCAACTGGCCCACAGCGTGGATATATGTATATAGCTATATTGCCAACTAAATATCAAAGGCGAGGACAACGAAAAAAATATGTATAATAAAGCAAACAAAGACAACACTCCAGACACACTCTTAATATGTGTGTGCACACCATGACGTATGCGTAATACGCAGAAGGAGCCCCAAGTCCTGCGTTATGCATTGTGTTCTCTCTTGTTGGCCATTTATCACGCATGACACACTCTGTAATTATAAAATTAATGAAAAAAGTATAACCTATAAAATGTGTACAATTTATTATGTGTGTGTGTGTGTGTGTGTGTGCACAATGTGTACATATGGACACACTTAAAATATCAACAACAGTTACTTGCGATTCAAGTGCCTGCATACAGTAGAATATAGATTGTTGTAACGGATACAGTTTTGTCACATAATTACTTCTCTCACACTTCGAACAAGACGAAAAGTCTGACAAGTACACGTACTCATTAAAACAAGGACAAAAGCTGGGCAGTAATTAGCCAGGAAAGTCAAGGCACCGTCTTATTATGATGGAGAGCGCCATGGACAGTTAGCAATGAGTCTAATGAATACAGTTGTACGACTCTTAAGAGTGTGGAGTGTGGAAATATTTTTCAGTAATTGAAGAAAATAATTCATAATAAATTCTGGTCTGTGAAATGAATAGTATTTAATGGCAATTTAAGATAAATAAATACAAATTATTTATAAATTAGCTAAACTTAACGATTACTGTAACTTTTATGTGCTTGTTGAAAGCTGAAAACTTTAGTTAGGCTTTGGTTTATTTCTGCTAAGTAGCTTAAGGTTGATGTCTGCTAAAACTCGCACACAACTTATTTAAATGGGTAAACTTATAATTTTTTATTTATTATTTATTTGGGTTGTAACTTCATAGCAGAAGCAATTAATTAAAAATGTAAGATTAAATAAAGCAATTACTTTAAAACGGAAGATTAAAACTTAGACAGTTACACTCGACTTCCTAAATAACTTTAAGCGTGAATCCAAGTGAAACGTTTCGGAATTCAATGCTTTTCCCGATACATTTCAGAGTAACATTGGCACAGCCGTAAGCTGATATCTGATAGCCGATTAGCAATCAAGCGATTCAATTCATGACACAAATCGACAAGCGACCTTTTTGATATATACGTTCATATGCTCACCTGTTTTTGTGTTCCTTTGCTTATGTCACTTGCAGGCTTCCTCTCCTGGGACGTATCCGATTGTCATGTCGACTTGGAAGAGGAGCTCAATACAATTACACAACATGCACCCGAGGGCGAGGAGGCGCGTCACGGTAAGTCAAATGTCAAATGTCAACTGGAGGCGAAATCAAACGAATCCACCTAATTGGGCCAACAGTACAAAAATGAAAGGAAATAACTAAACAGAACCCAATTAAAGGCAACCTAACTGCCGTCTCATTAAAAAGCATAAAAAGAAAACACTCCAAAAAAATTGAATTCTACTGTTAATTAGTTTTCAAGGAATTTAAGTGAATTTTGCTTTTTTATTCACATTGCTGTCAAACGAGTTGAAAAGTTCAAATTGATGCTAGAAAATGAATTTTGCATGCAATTAGTCAATTCAACAATACAGCGCAGCGGAAAATTACAAAATTATCCTGGCAAATTATGACAATTGTCTTTCGACAGCTTTCACAATCAACATTCATCGAAAGCTTACACAAAATGCCTCTTGTTTTTGTTCTCTCTGTGTGTGTGTGTGTGTGTGTATCTTTTGTGTTCTGAATCCAAATCGGAGAGTGTCGTATTTTCATTTTCATTTGCCCAAGTGCAGCAGCCGCAACAACAGCAACAACAGCAACAACAGCAACAACAGCAACAGCAACAACAATAAAGCAAAGCCAGCCAAGTGTTGGGAATTGTGCGGGCCTCTCGGCTCGTGTTGTCTTTGCGGATTAGTCCGGGACAACGTTGTTGAAATGCATTCAAGTGGCTGCACTGCATCGAGCGAACCATTTCTTCGCTTCACCTCCGCCTCCGCCTCCGCTCAGCTCAGCTTTATTGTTGTTTACTTTTCTGTTTTGTGTGCCCCGCTAATGATGATGATGATGTTGATGATGACGATGATGATGATTGCCCTGTTGTTGCTATTGTTCTTGGGCAAACGCGAGTATTGTACACATATTATATGCACGAATTAATGCAGGCTTACTCGTAAGAGCCACACATACACAGGTACATATGCACAGGCTCCATGGACTATGAAAACTGCACTTGACAGGCGGTTTCATTGATGTCAATAGACATCATAGGCAGCAGCGACGAGTGCCATAAATCGCTTTAACTATAGCTTACTTTTTATTTACTCGTTTATTAGGCAGTTCAATTTACAGCAGCACTCGTTATTCGTTGATATTAGATTTAGTTCAGTTTCAATTAAACTTAACATTTGAAAGCAAGTCTGGCGAGCAGTTTGATTCAAGCAACACTCGCTACTTAGTTACTCGTTAGTATTAGACTCGTCCTTCTGGCGATCCGTTATTTGGTAATTCGTTTTAACATTATTTAAGTGCATTTTGAATTTGAAGGCTCATTTGTAAGGCTTTTTGCCTTAGCTTTAACTTTAACGTACTCAACAATTGAAAACAAGTTTACCAACTAGTTAGAGTCAAGCATTACTCGATACACAGATACTCGTTAGTGTTAAATTTGCTTTGAATAGCTCTGTTATTTAGTTACTTGCTAATGCCAAAATCGTTGTAGTCCTGTTAACTCGCCTTAACTCTACGATACTTGTTTTAAAACACTATGAATATAAGTCTTGATTCATGAACATAGAGTGAATTTATTCAGTAAAAGATAAAACCTGATTGAATAGAAAAACTAAAATATAGATTAGAAAAAATAAACTAAAGTACGAGCAATTTTTACCAGTTAACACTCTAACTTAAACACGCCAAACACACATACTTATACTTACAGCATTGGTTTCCTGGAATGTCCGTCTTTCTTTCCTTATAAATGTAATTTGCAAAATTGAAAATTGTTAAATATACTTGGGCACACCACTGTTAAGTAAAATATTAAAATTTATTGTAATTTAATTTTAGCTTAATTTAATATCGTAGTCTCTTAAATTATCTTTGTTATGTAACAAATTCGAATTTGTTGCCCAGTTATTTGAAGGGTGTCGCTTCGTCGACACCCACCCCCACCTACGAATTTGTTGCCCAGTTATTTGAAGGGTGTCGCTTCGTCAACACCCACCCCCACCCTTCCACCCCACCTCGATTGTTGCAAGAAACTTCGACATGCAAAGTTGAGAAACTAGTTTTGAGAAAACTAACAGATGTTGGCTACTTCAAACTTGCATAACAGCTGCTTTAAAATAAAATTATAAAAATAAAAATAGTGAATATAAAACTTGTAGCATACTTTCTGCCGCACACTGTCAATGATATGCACTTGGGCTGTCCTTGGGCCTTGGGCTGGCTGGTACGTGCGAGAACAGCACCTGAGCTCAATGCCTATCTGCCATTGTCCAGGGCGAGGACTCGCCACAGCGAATGCTGCATTCGAATTTTGTTTACACCGCTTACCAAACTACACAAATAAAATTCTCAGTGCGAGGCTCCATAATGATGCCAGCCAAGAGAGGCATAAGAATCCATAAGAATTGACTCCAGGCCGACGCTCACTTCAAATGCAATTGAGAATACAAAAGTTGTGAGCCCTCAAATTGCTGTTGTGATGCTGCAGCTGGCGAGATGACGCACACGGCTCGCTTGGCGCTTTGTGTGTGTGGCGTCGACTCTTTGGGCCATTCTAATTTAACAAAGGTTAAGGCGCAGTCAGCCGTCGGCAAGTCGATAAAAGTCAGCACCTCCACTGACAAAGCGCCCCTCTCTTTACTCCGCCCTCGGAACTGTCGACTGTCCAGTATTCCGTCGACGGGCATCCTTCACCTAACGCCGTCTTGTTGTCCTTCTCAACTGCCAACCAGATTGAGTTTCAGCGTTTCCTTTGGCTTTCATGTTTTGTATAGGGTTTTGTCATCTTGAATCTTTCCCCAGCTCTTCCTCTGCCCCAGCCCCCGATTGTAGTTGGGGCAACTTCTGAGCAATTACAAACATTTGTTAACAAGCGCATAATTTATATTTTATGGCTTATACTCCTCAACGGCGTCGTCGTCCTTCATTATCAACGACAAAGTTATGCTCAAAAATTGAATTTGATGCAGTTTACTTAAGTTTCCCTGTGGGACTTGGCAAAGTTCGCCGTAAAAACTTTGCAAGTGCAACTGCCACAAAGAAACAACGCCCGTCAGTGCTGCGATTGTTAAAAAAACACCCTGGCTAACCGGCGAGCTACTCAATAGTTCTCAGTTCTTAGCCCAGAAAAATGGCCAACTGTTAGTTATAATAAATTATTTTATTATGTTGATTATTCGTGGCATTATTGCAAAGAACTAATAGTTTAAATAAAGAACACTCGTTACTTATGACTCGTCAACGAATAATATTCGTCACTCGCTACTCGTTATTATTTTGTGGACGATTTGTGGCTTATTGCGGGCTTTGCACACGTTCCCATTGCTAAGCTTCTTTAAGCATGCACACCACACCTAAAACGTATGCAAAATTGATTGATAAAACTCTCTCACATACACACACACACATACACACACACTCGCACACTCGCATAACAGACAAGGCCATATTGACAATGAGTCTGCAGCTCATGCATAATTCAAGCACAGTCCACGAATGGAAGAAGAGTGCAAAAGCTAAGAGAAAGAAATACAATAAGATTGTCCCGCCAACGCCCCCATGGGCAAAAGTTGGGCAAATAACTGAATGCCGGACAGTTAGACACACACACAATACACACCCACAAATACACATACAAATAAATTGTCAGGCAGACAGAATTTGCATATGTATTCTCGCACTCCACGAGGAACTGCACGCTCCAGTTGAGTTCGCAGCAAAACGAGATGTTTTCCCGAGATATATCTGGCAGCAGAGATAAGTAAAAACAAGTATGCGGAAAAATAAGAGAAAAAACGTAGATAAATAAAGCTGTGCTACGCTATTATTCTGTGCTGCTGAACAATAAAATACACTTTTTTCTATTGTCTACCGGATTAGCGAAGAATTCAATTTACAAAAATTATTTTAATTCCAATCAAACAAAAGTAGAACAGCAAAGAAATGTCGCACGTAAATCTGAAACCGAGTTGTGTAAAAACATTCAGCATTCAGAATGTTCTTAATACCAGGTTCGAGCCGTTAGCCAAAATATATAAAACAGAACTATTTGTTGGTTTTCTTCAAAACAAAATCAAAATATTTTAATATTTTGTAGGTGTAACAACACTTAATGAAACCGAAATTTTTGAATTTATGATATAAGAAATATAAGAAACCAGAAAAATATTCGAACCTATTGTCGATTAAATGAATAGCTTTGCAACACAAGATACTCTTTTAAAACCCAAACTACCACTGGAAGGGTAAAACGAGCAAGGGAAAACTATGCTAGAGAACACGAGAGTCTCTCGTTCGCTTTTCGTTCTCCTTGGACGGGTTGGCATGCTGCACATGGGCGTGAGGAGCATACTGACAGGCGTGAATCCATATCAGCGACGCTTATCAATGATGCCCGTGACATGAGCCCGGCAGAGCAGAAACAGCACCGAGCCAGACCGAGGCGCACTGAGAACAGCTGGCATTGATTAATGCGCTTGCCACATGCCACATACCACGTGCCACATGCCTCGCATTTAATTCAATTCAAATTTCCCTAATTAAAATGTCATCCAGAGATTTTTTTGCATAAGGCGCATTTAAATCACATAAATCAACGCGGATGTTTCGCTGATGCGTGAATACTTATTCAAATTAGCCCATTGCCAAGCTCTGGCTGCATAATTGTGCAGTCGGACTGTCAATTAGTTAACTGGATTTAAGCCAGCACGTTAGTCAATCGATTATCAAAGCTTACCCTAGCCAAAGATAATAACATTATCTCATGTTACTCAGATTTAAAGTACATTTAATATACTAAACGCATATTTCAATTTGTTTCTGAATCCTAATAAACATTGCATTAAAGACCAATTAGAATTCCATTTCAGATGGAACCCGTAACCAGTTTCTCTGCTCGGTAAACTGACTGCTCACCAAAAGTTTTTTCTCTGACTATCTTGTATCTTGTATTTTAAAGTTCCTTGGCATAAAGTAGTCACAAAATACTTTTGTTTGTTCGCTGTTGGTTTTTCAGCCATCTGCTCAGTGCCTTGGCCCATCGACCTAGTCCGCCGCTAGATAGATCCATCATGACCCCACTTTAAGAAACTTTAATTCAATCCAGCTCCCCGGCGAATGGGAAACCAGAAACTCAAAATGGCTATTTGAAACTTTTTTTTACACGTGCGCCCTTTTGCACGCCGACTTGACAGCAAACTTTTTACACTTTTTGTGTGGGGGTGAGCGGCAAGGACTGCGGGTGGTGACCGGCGCCAACTGTAATTACTTTGCAGTCCAGAAAAAAAAAAAAAAAACAATAACAAAAAAAAACAAGTAAGATTTCTCTAGTCGGGACCTCCCGACTAGGAGATACCCTGAATCCAGAATTTAGCACATACACACAAACTCTCGACTCTTAATAAGTATTAAGGTGGTTAAAAATTAAAACAAAAATTTAATTGCAGCACTGTAGTATTTGATTTGCGGTTTTATGGTTTTATTGATATTGGGGGCGATTGGGGGGAGGTATCCAAAACATGAATGATTTAAAATCTTCGTAGTGTTTTATAGATTTAATGTTTATTTTGTAAACAATGTTTTTGTGTACAAACAAAGACTACGCAACGTAGCTGCAAATAAAAGATACATGTAACTTTTAAAATTTCATCTGTCTCGCCAACAATTTAACTCCTATGGAGTGGATATTTGAACTATGGTACTCAGAACTTTTTACATATTTCTAAGCGTAAGGAGTTTATTTGCATAAAGTAAGCTTAAATCAAATTTATTTTTCGAAGTGAAAAGAGAATAATGGTTTGGGTGTCTACATTTTCCATATAAGTATAGCTCTCAACTTTCCCCAGTCGTAACTGTGCCAAAACTCAACCGATTTTCATAAGGATAGTCTTTTTGTTCATGGCTCGTTTTTTAGTTATGCTTAAAACACCGAGTCAAAAAAGCGATAAATATCGATTATAAAAAAACGGAAAGAGTTATCGAACATTTGAAATAAACTTGATCTGCGTATGATATATACGAACCGAATGAGTCTGAATTCGACGCGTTCATACAGACAGACAGACAGATGGACGGGCATGGCTTAATCGACTCGGCTAGTGATCCTGATCATGAATATATATACTTTATGAGGTCGGAGATGCTTCCCTCTGCCTGTTACATATAATACATTTGCACAAAACCATTATACCCTTTTTACCAATTTTCAATGGGTTCAGGGTATACAAATGAACTGAAAAAAAACGAGAGAAATGCGAGAAATAAAGAAAGAAAAGAGAGAAATCATAAAACACAGAAAGTTTCCGGCTGTTGTTATGCAAATTTGTTTTGTTTCAAAACTTGGCAGCATTCCGAGCGTGGACATTAAAGTACAGTTATTAACGGTTAATCTGCGCTCGTTCGCCATTTTGGTTAGGTGCGGCCAGCGGGCAAACTTCTGAATGGACGTCGCAATGCGAAAAACTGCACTTGACACAAACCCGAGCACTGACTGCCACATTGTATGCGTTTTGCAGTTTTATTTTCTCCCTGCATTCATGTCGCCATTTGCCATTATTTTGCTAAAAGCCCAGCCGATAAACGCGGAGGCGTGGCAGCTTGGGCACTTTTGAGAGCGTTGTTTGCCACCAAGTTGATGCAACTTTTGCATTGTATGTGGCTTGCAAACTTTGCACTGCCATCGGGATCCCGATATGGCACTCAGCCTATTGGTATTGCTATCTGTTCCGTATAGTCTCTGCGGCTTTGGCCGCTTGGCAAACCGACTTCTTAAGTGGCACTTGTAGTTGGACATACGAAATTGTAAATGCTTTCAAGGCGACTTGCATAAGATGGCTTAGCCCAGCATAAGAGCACAATGTCAAATCGAAAACTGGTTTCCGATTGTGAACGATAAATGCGAGTTAACTGATGGCAAATATAATTGTTTTCCCATAATCATATATGTTAGTATTCAAAGAAATTACAACAGGGAAAGTTTATTTCGTATCTTAAGGCTAAAATCTCTCATAAATTTGTTGTTAGTTTTGAGCACTTATTAGATGGGTTTTTTTGTTGTTGTTGTAACCTTTAACCTACACTCAATTTGATTTATACGAAATGACACTTTGTAGCTTAATGAGATGCTAATGCTCCAACCGCATTTTATTTATGAGACTCAAATTGTCACGCGCCTTTTGAGGCCTGTAAAAGCGGTAAGAAAATACGCAAACAGTTGCGAACCTTCACAAATTGCGTATACGCACGGGTCGCCGCGTTTGCTGAAACGCACCCAGACCACAATATGCGAGCATGTGTGTCACTGCGCTTCACACACGCACAAACACGCACATAAACACACACACACACGAAAGTACTCGGTTTGCATGTGTATATGTGTGTGTGTGCGCGGGACTGATAAATATAAGCCGCACGCAGGTCGCTGTAAAGATTATCATTTATAAAAAGCATAAGGGCTGCAAAAACAACTCGACATACGAGCCAGAGAACTGGAGACCAGGATAGCTGAAGAGCCGGACAGACGGCCGAAGCCCTACATAGGTGCACGCTTGGGCGCACTTCGAGCTCGATGGATTGTCGCTTTTTTACGCGTACGTGGGCACATTTGACCGCTAGGTCGATGTGGCGTATACGTAATGTGCGCACAACACCCACATTTACAATACATGTGTGTGTACTTTTGTACATATTTGTGTAGCTGATGGTGGTGGTGACATGGCATTTGCTTTTTTTTTTTTTTTTTTTTTTTTATTTGTTTTTTATTTTTTTAAGCTTTTCCGATATACCTTTATTCCATTTGCCGAAATAAATTTATATTTTTTA
>SCDY01001839.1:0-22057 GCA_004143825.1 Drosophila micromelanica | reverse complement strand
AGAAGAAAACAAGGATTTCGTTTCTGTACTGAGGGCACGCGCACCGAGGAAAGTGAGTGCTACGTGCATTTGTATATATATGTGTGTGTGTATGTGTGAGTTTGTGTATGTATGTGTAAACGAGCTGAAATGTTTATAGAACCAGGGTTCAGGGTATCTCCTAGTCGGGCGGCCCCGACTAGAGCCTTCTCACTTGTTTAACAAATGATATGCAAATTTTGAAAGTTAAGTTCGGAGTATACAAAAGTATAGTTTATACAAGAAGGCGAGTTGAGGCCTCTAAGGATTTTTATCGAGAAATGCCAATCAGGAAGAGCTTGGTGGTAACTTGGAGGCAATTAACTAAATCCAAAGAAGGGAGAAGAAGCGAAAGCAGGGAAAGCAGGAGAGTGGAAACCACCCTGAGATATATTGGTGGCTTCTTTATGTTCTTATTTTTTTCCTTGTGGATATCATTAAAATATAATTGCGACTATTTAATGCCATTAAAGTCAGTGCGGCGATTAATGACTAATGGAGTTTTGTCCAGTTGGTTGCGTGGGACGGGCGGGCGGGCGGTTGGGAAAGTGAGCAAACGGAACAGACGGTCAGCGGTGGGCAGAGCTTGTGCCTGGGATTGATAGAATGATTTAATGTCGCCAATAAATGGACGACAAAACGAAACGTGCGACTCATTCGAAATGCACGACCCGCATGGACGCACAGATACATTTACAGCTCGAGATACAGATACATAGCCAAGATGGCCGCCCATTTGGCTTGTTCATCGCATGCTCAAATGACATTTAATGTGTCAAATAAGGGTTACTCCCACCCCAAAGACATAGCGAAACCCCAGCTCTATAGCTGGCTCTGGCTGTCATCGTCATCCACTTTCTCGGCTGGGCTGGCAGCGTTTTATGTGAAATTGATATCCGTTCGAAGGCAGACATCATGAAATGTATCTGAAAGGGAGTCCGAGCACATGTAGTATGTGCGTGTGTTCATGTGTGTGTATCTTTTGGTATGCGTGTGCGTGTGCGTACATAAATCTGTCAGTTTGCTTTCTTTTTGTCACTGCGCCTGTCAATTCACACAAAAATTATGATCCTGAAAAGTAGATTATCCTTGATTTATCGCCGCATCATTCGAAAGTTGAAAGCGAGCAATGAAATTGCGTACCACACACACACACACACATACAGGCCAACTGCGTGTGTATCTTTGTATCTTTTGTTGCCAGCATGTGTCGTCATTCGGTTCTGTCCCTGTCCCAGAGGCTAACAGTGAATTCCATCTACGCACACACTTTATTTGTTGACATTTCTCTCGCTTCGCCTTGTCCGTCTCTTTGCCTTTTGGGCCCTTTCTTTGCTGTCGCTTTCTTCAATTTGGTTTATTTATGTTTGTCGCCTACCCTCATGGTTTAGTCCTGGTCCTGGGCCTGGGCCTGGTCCTGTTCCTACGGGCCTACGTCACCCGCTTTTAGAAGTCGCAGATAACGCAGCACGTCAAATCATTGTCCGCGTTTGAGTGAAAGTATCTGACGGATATCTCTGTATCCGCACATGTGCAAGTGCTCATCAGTGCCCTTTCAAAGGATAACACACACATTCACACACGCACACGTACGCTCGCTGTTGCCGTCATTGGCGATAATAAATAAAATTAAATGTGCTTTTGTTTGAGCCAATTGAATTATGTGCGTGTGAATGCCTCGTTTCCATTTCCAATCCCATTCCCCATTTCTTTATTTATTTTCCAGTTTTTTTTCTTACTCGCATTTTAAGGCAGGGTCTCTGAGACAGGCTTCGACTCGTTCCAACTGATGGCCAGTCAACTTTTATGGGCTTACAAATTTCAACTGATGTGAAATGGCGACTGTCGCATCTTCAAGAGTTATGACTGTAGCGTGTCTGATGAAATTTTTTGATGAAATCGTTTGTGGTGGGTTTTTACTACAAAACGAAAT
The DNA here is from genome assembly GCA_004143825.1 of Drosophila micromelanica. Taxonomy (NCBI): domain Eukaryota; kingdom Metazoa; phylum Arthropoda; class Insecta; order Diptera; family Drosophilidae; genus Drosophila; species Drosophila micromelanica. The sequence goes on along the minus strand of SCDY01001839.1, from coordinate 20,106 downwards.
GTTACAGACGAAATTAATTTTTTCGGATCGAGAAAAGGGGTAGGGATCTTTTTGTTGCCAAGGACATTTGCATAAATTTGTAAGTGGTTTGTTCCTAGGGAGGCAGTTATTTCAATTAATATTTATGTATTGATGTTTCATATTTTTTTGAATTTTAAGATAGTTATAATATTTTATTTTAATAAATATGTTCAAAAAGTAAACAGGTTTTAATATAATGAATGAGTATTTATAAAATTATATTTTACATTTTTGAATTAAATTATATTTAAACTTACAATTCAATTACCAAACAACATATTTTACTACATTTCATCCAATCTTTGACTTCTGTTAAATATTTGCTTAAATATCTGATTATTCCTTGGTCAGTTTTGTGGTTACTTGAGGTTCAGTTCACTGATATTCATATGCAATGGCCCCTTGTGGCCCTTACCGACTAAATGGCATTAAATTATGGTATTTAATAGCTTCCGGTTTTGAGACATTCGCAATTTTCAATCAGCAACCTATTGAGCTCGTCGATACAGCCCGGCAAAGTTAAGTGTAGGAAAAAAAAAGAAAAGATGAAAAAGGAATATGTATTCGCATTTTGTAATAAATACGCTGTCAAGCCCGCATCGATTATGGACACTCACGGATGCACTCACACTCACACTTGCACTCGCAATGTGGCATTCATATTCAGGGCCGGCTTATGGCGGTGGCAGCAGCGGCAGCGGCAGCTCCAATAATATGAGTCAATAAATCGCCAATCAAGCAATCATACACAATTTATTTCCCGTCATAATTATCAAGCGCTCTGTATGTGTGTGTGTGTATGTGTGTAGCTACCAGAGTGCAGCGTGTGATTATGACGCTGCCGTTGGACGCCCTGCAGCGGGCTGACTGACTGCAAGCTCAAGTCCAAGCTCCGAGTTTCATTTGCAACAGGAGACGGGCACCGGGAAAAGGATGGGGGGAAACAGACACAGAGACGATCTCCATCTGCGTCTGCAGTCGGCAATCTTCAGCCGCTGCTGGCGTTTGATTTGTGGCATAGACGGGCGTCGCAGTTGCTGCCCCACCGACGCGACGACTCTCAAAAGCTGAGTGCCCAAGTCGGAGTGTGGAGTCCTGAGTCTTGAGTCCGAGAATTATTTGATTCCGTTTTGGTTTTTATCATTTTTATTGCCAACATTCTTGGTGAGTTCTCTCGCTCAGGCTCTTCATTTTGTTGCATCGTGTTGTTTCATTTGACATTCCGCTGCTCCAATCGCAGCTCCCACCTCGCCATTATTTTAATCGATTTTCAGTCACAGCTCCTCGCCCCGCGCCGCCCCGCCCCGCGCTTCGACTAATCCCCAGCTGTCCTCTAATGCTTTTTTGGGGTTTGTTTTGTGGCTTTTTAATTTGAATTTCGTCTTAAAATGTCTTTGCCATTGTTTGCTTTTGATTTTCGCCTACTTCCCTTTCCCTGTTCGTGGTCATCATCATCATCGTTATCAGCTTCATCAGCATCATGATGATCATCGTCGTCATCAGCTTTGCGGCATTTGTCATTGGTCAATAAATTCGATTGATTTATGCAGTCCGCGGCAATTTAAATCCCAGTCGCTTCGATCTTTCAGTTTTTACTGAAATTCGTTGCGTTCTGAAATTGAATTCTTACATTTTTATTTATTCGAATTGAAACTTGAAATGTTTTCGTTGGCCTCTGAGTGAGCCGCATGTTGAGGCGATTATTGTTGTTGCTGTTTCTGTTAAGTTTTCTTGATGCGGTTCACGGCTGGACGTCACGAGTTCAAGAGTTCAACGTCTTTCTGAATACATTTTCCATATTTATGGGTTTGTTTTGAGTTCTCAGTTGCAATAACTTCGATTCGAACAATATAATGAATATTTTATTAGATCCACTAAGTTGTAAGTTTTCAAGATTACACAAATTTTCTTTAGCTGCATAATGACTTGTTTATTAAATTGAATAATAATTATTTAGTATAAAACTACCCAATGATATTTTTCCAAAAAATTTAAAACCACCAGAATTAACTTAAATGTCAAACCATGATCAACATGAAAATTGGAAAAGTGAATTGTGTTTTTTATACTAATTAACATATTCACAATTGATTAAAATTATAAATTCGCAATTCTAAATTTATACTAATTTTGACATTGGCAATCGATTTAAATTACAAATCCTAAACTTTTCAAAAAAAAATTTTTTTAAATAAGTAAGGCATAATTTAAAAAAATAAAAAAAAATTATTTTTAAAAACACACATATATTAAATGTATATTCAATCTAGAGACCAAATTATTAACATAAAAATCGGTTCAGTTGACAAAGTTGACAAAATTATGAGATTTTGAAATAAACCTTCCATTTCAAAAACCTTTGCATTTTAAAATTTTTGTCAACTTTGGCATGATTTTTGTTTAAAAACTTGATCTACTTAAAATTCGTTATAATGAATGTGATTGTTATACTAATGTTGACATTTGCAACCAATTAAAATTATATATTCGCAATTCTAAATTTAAAAAAAATGTTTGTTTTCAAAAATGAATAAAAATTAAAAAAATTGAAAAAAAATACTTATATAAAAATATTTTTAACAGAATTAGGTGTTTTTTATTTTATCAATTAAGTTATAAACTTATCTTTGAGATACATATTGAAATAAAGCATAAACGATTACAAGCAGAAGGATAAGTTTTAATGCAATTATTTTGCAGCTTATTGGTGTCTTTCATTTAGTCAATTGAGTTGCCAGCTGCTGTTGTTTGCTTTCAAAAAAGCAGATTCCTCTGCGAATCCAACCACAACGAGAGAGCTGCCAAAGAAGCCTTCACAACTTTGTTAATTGCTGCAATTTTTCACAGTGCTGCAAAAAAAACATATATATATTTATTAAACGAAGATGAAAAAAAAAATGCGGAGTCAAGCGAATCGAAAAGCCAAACATTTTCTCCATTAAGAAGCGTACAATAAAAATAAATCAATCAATAACACGAAATTAAACATAAAAAATTCAAAATAAACAAGTTCGCGCTGAGCCACTGGCCACGGGGAGCTGCTCACATGTAGCGGCGAGTTATTGGACGAATCATGGACCACGAAAAGACAGAGAGAGCGAGAGAGAGAGAGAGCGAGAGAGAGAGAGAGTGGGAATGATGTGGCATAACAGCGGGCTGCAGCAACGTCAGCTCATTGGATCCTAATTCCGAATAACGAATTTAACCAATTTACTCAAATGCTAATTTATGGCCGATTGATGCGCAGGTAGTCGAATGCAGCTCGAGCTCCATGCCAATGCAATCCACTCCGCTCCACTCCACTCCAAACACGGACACGCAATCAAAATGTGGCAGCATTCGTTCGTGATGCTGCAAGTTGCAGAAGGGGACAACACATCATTATCGTCTTCGTCTTCATCTTCGTTTGTTCATGTTCGTCTTCGTCTTGGTTTTCGTCGTCAACGTCAGTGGCAGCCATAAACATGGAAGCTGCACGCACACATAGCTAAAGATACATCAGCTACAGATACAGATACATTTTAAGATGCAGGCCACTTGTTGGGCTCGGACTACGTGACGTGGTTTGCCTCGCATGAATTACGACGAATCAACGCGCAGCAGCAGCAGCAACAACAACAACATCAACTTGACAGCTGAGCAACTGCTGCCATCATTGCCACCTTCGCCGTTGCACGGGGAACACAGCAAGCGGCCAGCGCAAGAAGCGCCAAAGGTGCACAGTGGGAGGCAGCGCATCCCATCCCAGTTCCAGCCCTCGACTCGGCCAGGGCTCCCATGCGGCGTTTGGCGTCGCAGTTGCCAGTGCACATAAATTTGCAGCTTCAGTCTTGGCCAGCGCCTTCTGCTTCTTTCTGTTTGTGCTCTGATTGCCGATGATGTTGATGATAATGATGATGGGGATGATGATGAATTCGACATCGCCCTCGTGGTGTTTCACCTGACAGATACAATGCAATCAAATGTTATCCACTGGGATCTATTGAGCTGCACTGAGAAACTGAGTTGCGGCATTTTAAATGCGAACTGCATTTGTTAAGGATACAATGTAGTCATGGAACATGAATAAAATATAGTTTTTAGAATATACTGATCTTTTGAAAATGTTTGTAATTTAGTGTAAAATCTATAGGAAAACTATTAGATTTAATATTAAACTTTTACTTTCCTTTTAAATATTTTGTATTCATATATTCGCAATTTTATTTTTTAAGTAAATAAATACAAAATTAAAAATATATTACCTCAAACAAAGCTGCGATAGGCGAACGCGAGCTACAGATACCATTGTATCTATAGTTTTTAAAATTTATATTTTAATTGTAAACATTTGTAATTCAGTATAAAATTTATATGAAAAATATTAGATTAAATTTTTGCTTTTAAATACTTTATATTCATATATTTGCAATTTTATTTCTTAAGTAAATAAATATAAAATTAAAAATATATTACATCAAACAAAGCTGCTACAGGCGAACGCGAGCTGCAGATACAATTGTATCTATAGTTTTTAGAATTTATAGATCAAATGTAAACAATTATATTTAATATTCAACTTTCACTTTACTTTTAAACATTTTACTTTTATATATTGTTACCCCAATTTAAGTAAATAAATATAGTATATCAAACAGACTTGGTGCTGGCGAACGCGAGCTGTAGATACAATTGTATCTGAAAGTGCGCAAATATATCTGGGGGCTGACTACAGCACGTCATTTGAGCATTCATTCATTTATGCACTCACCACAGTTGAGACTGTCAATTTATTATACGAGCAGTCACAAGCCAATAGCCAGCCCAGTTAGTTACCGCTGCAAAGTTGGCCAGCAACAAAAAGAGACAATGGCTATCGCGGAGCTGTCGAAGCTGCCCCTGATCCACGTGCACTTGAAGCGGAAAACACACGTACAGCCGGAACGGGGCAGGGCAGGGGCAGCTTGACACCGACGGGCACAGGGCTAGGGACGTGGTCAGGGACAGGGACAGATGGAGGGACTGAGGCAATAGCCTCAGCTGAAACGGGCTAAAAAGACAGCCGCGGCGAGTGTCAAAAACGCCACGACGATGCCGACGACGAAAACTGGCACAGCCAACGGGCAGAACGACAGAGTGCCAAAGCCTACAATGCAATTTTGCAGTCAACGGCAACAGCAACAACAACAACATTAACAACAACAACAGCAACAGCAACTGCAACTTGTGCAACGTGCAACGTGCAATGTGCAACAAGTTCCAGTTCCAGTTCCTGCGGCCGCTGCGCTTTAATTGACAGCAACAAACATCGCGCGGGGGCAATGCCACCCACCCACACACACACACACAATCTGGAGATTTCTGTGCGTTTCCCACAATTGATTCGGACAATGCGACCACAGCTTCGACTTTGGAACGGGCATTGGAATTGGGACTGGGACTGGGATCGGGATTGGGTTTGGGTTTGGGTCTGGAACCGCAGACGGTCTCGTGGTGGAGGCCTCTGTCGGCACTGGCAAGGCTAAAGTGCAAATGGTTCTTCGACTGCTTAATGTGAGCTGCGTGCAAGTGTTTAAATACTGTGTGTGTGTGTGAGCAGACACCAGACAAAAATGTCAATAGCAGAATTAAAAGTACTTGAAAATAAAGCATGAAAATTGGTGGCTAAGTAAATGCTAATTTTGACAGCTACTGTTAAGAAGACTAAAAGTAAATTACAATAATTATAGGTAGTAAAATTTCACTAATATAGATTTTAACTTAAAATAACCAATTGTCTTATGAAGGAGTAAGCGAGAAAATAATACAATTATATGATAAAAGCTAAGAAAAGTCAGAATATGTGCTATAAATATAAAGAAGTAAGCTTGTTATACTCTATAGATTGGATATGGAAATTAACAGAGATAGAGAGGATATATGAATAAGGAGTAAATTAGAAATATTAAATTAAATTCTCAGTCATATTTATTATATCATTTATATAACAAATTTGTTAATAAAAATAAAATCAATTATTATTACTTAAAAAATTTGTGTTTTCCGCCTTCAAGTTATTCACTGTAGTATGCATTTTTGTATTGTGTATATAAACGACAAATTTACGATTTTTTAGAGACAAGAGCTTAAATTTACAACAACCCAAAGTTACCCTTAGCTATTACATTTTAAATTTTTTAACGAAACCATGCAATACTTAACTGACAAATTTGCCGCCTAGTTCTTGTCCACATAATGAAATGCATTTTAAAAGACTTTGTTTCTCTGTGTGCGTTTTATGCAACAGGTTGCCTTTGAGGCTGTGGCCGTTGTTTGTGCATTTTAAATGCGCTGCCTCGACTTCCCCCTCCTCCCCGCCCTGCACAGCACCTTCCTTCCTTCCACAGGTGCAGTCGAGCTCCTCTTGATCGCCGCCTTCTTGGACGTTTTGATTTTATGGCATTCGTTTGTCGTTGCAGGCAGTTTGATGCATGTAACTTGTCGTGCTAGAGATTTTTGAACATATTTAGCATTGGACATACATACATAATTCCCCAAAGTCATAAAATAAACAACAAAAATTGTTTGACGTGTTGCGCATGTTGCAATCGACCAATGGACCAATGGACTAGCTGAGCGTAGTGTAGGGGAGTGGCCGTCAGCTATATACATATTTATATATAAGTGTGAGCAAATGTGCTCAAGTTTTGTTTGGCCAAAACCAAGACCAAGCCCAAATGCTGCGATTGATCTGCAGAGTCTAGACAGTTACTTTATGAGCCGTTAGAATAGGGGATACAACTGTGGGAATTTGTCAGCTAGTCGCAATCAGCATTCGATTAGCCGACACTTTGTCAAGTACTCCTGGGAAACGAGCTCCAGACTAAACAGCGACAAATCTAACTTAATTTTCAAGTGCCTTAAGTGCGGAGAGCGAGAACCCAAATAGAAGAATGAAATGCGTATTCGAATCGAAAACCGAATCCAGATCGGTTTCGATTCGATTGTCGCCGCCCCGGGCCTTTGATCTTGCCGAGAGTTATGAGCGCCCGAAAGGGATTCAAAGGAAACTAAGCAGACCTTCAGTGTGATGATTACTTATGAAGTGAAACGAGTGTGGGGGCGGGTGTGTAATTTTCATAATACATATTAATTGTCAAAGGAATTGAGGAAATGCGCAGCAATTCTTTTGAACTCAAGAGTTAATAAATTTTGTTATTTGTTTGTGAAATTCTTTTGGTGTGCCCCACCAGCCGCTGCAGCCCCAACCCCAGTGCTTTGTTAAAAGAGCAAACAATTTGCCTGACCTGGCATTTATCTACCGGATACATTTTTATCTTCAGCACGAACGCAATTATTGTTTGTCTGCGGCAGCGGCAGCGGCGGCGGCAATGAACAATTAAGAAATGAACTATCGCTATCGCCACAACGGCGACGGTACACACAGACCAGGTGGATCGGCGGATCGGTGGCTCGGTGGTTCGGTAAATGGGGTTCCAATTAGGCACAGCTGATATTTGCCCAAGATCTGTGATGTGCAACCCGAGACTCCCCCAACACACCTTGCTGGCGCACCGAAAGTTTCGCAAGCTTTCGCTTGATTTTCATTTTGGACATTTAATTAACTCAAAATTTACGCCAGTGTTTATATTGCGGGTGATTACGTTTTATGATCGCCTTCCGCTTGCAATATTTACAGTGAGTTTAGAAAATCATAAAGCTTCCATAATTACCAATTTTATTGGTCGACCGAGGCTGCCACATGTGCCACTTTATCGGGGCCACTTACGACCCAAACAGCATCCAAATATTTGCGCATTGATCCAATGCAAGCACCACGCGAAATACGGCAATATAACGTTAATAATCATTTCAATATCACATAAAGACCGTTGATTTACAATATTTGTAAGAAGATCAAATTCTGATTAATTAATTGTTTTTTTAAGGTCAATTAAAGTGTTGTACACAGCATAATAATGAAGTTTAAAAATAGACTGGAATATAAATGCATTTTGTGATAAATCTTTACATTTAAATCTGAATCATAAACAAAATTAGTTTTGATCAATTCTTACAATTCTCATATTTTAAGAATTTAAATTGGCGGATTTACTAATTATATTTGTTTTAATTTAATTAACTATAAATTAAACTTAATTTACATTTAAATTATTTGAAACTGATTAAACAGCATCTAATATGCAAATAAATTGTAATTTTTCATTGATAAATTTTTTAAAATGTATGCAGAAAATAAAATGAAATTGAATAAAATCGCAATTATTAGTCAACGCCCAATTTTAATGCGCTTTTGCGCTTGTGCTTGAAAAATGTACAACAATTAATTTTCAATAAAAAAAAGCATAAAATAAAAAAATGTTCCGGCAACAACCACAATGAGAACTAAAACAACTCGACCATTTGCATGTGTTTCATATATAGAATGGCAAAAACAGCAACAAAAGTCTGAAATCGAATAAAAAACGATAAAAATCGCACAACTGTCGGAGGCCGACGGAGGCCGAATGCAAATACGTCGATTTGAAATGTTGCAACAATAATTGTCACAAATTGAACTCATGTCATGAATTGCGAGCCGTTTGGTCACCGTGCATCGAGTACCGACTAGTCAATAATATTATTTGTGGGCTGGTTGATGGATATAGCAGTAGTAGTAGTGGCTGCATAGCACCAGAGACAGATGTGGAGTGGGGGACACTTCGATTGCATGACAGGTGCAATTTAGTCGAGGTCTAAAGCATAAAAACAGACGACATTTAATGAGAACAACTTTCGACAGGTTGCGCAATGCAACGTGACGAATTACGATTCATAACAAAAAAAAAGCGACTACAAAATAAAAAGTAACCTGAGATTCAAAAAAATACGTAACAACAAAATATACGTAAAGAAAATAAAATACAATTTTGGTAATTCACATTTATTTTTCCTTGTGCTAAAGTTAGCTTTAAGATCAATCATAACTTAGTTTTAAAGCTTATGTAGTTTATGTTCACACCAAGTAGTGCAGCTCTTATTTTGAACAGTCTCTGCGCACTGTTTACGCCTCAGTCGGATTTGTTGGGGATCTGTGTCGCACCTGTTTGCCAATTTGAAATGAGGTTATGAACCCAACTGTAGTTTCTCAACGTCAGCAACAACCTCAAAAAAAAAACTACAACAATAAAAGCACTACAAAAAACAAAACAACAACAAACGCATTTGGCCACCTTTTAGCCGGTTTTCCATCATTGCCCCGTCCTCTGCCGCGGGCAGCGTCGATTTTCCTTTTGTGGCCACCAAAGAACTCGTTGCACACCCAAAGCCAAGAGCCAACAGACCAAATGGTTGCCGTTGCCAAGTGGCCACGCGGCCGGCCATGTGGCTGCCCGGCTGAAGCCGGAGCTAGACCTGAAGCTGAAGCTGGAGCTGGAGCTGGAGCTGGTGCTGGTGCTGCAGCTGGAGATTGATGTTCGCTGCCTCTGACATTTGTTTCGCGCTTGCGCTCACCATTTGCTGTTGCACTCGCACTTGCTGCGGCCAACGTAACCGGTTTGTTCTCCACATTTTTCGCAGTGTGATTTAAACGATTTTGCCGCATTCAAATGGACGCCCGACGAACTGCACCAACACCACCACACAACATCTCCAACTGCAACAGCAACTTCAACTCCAACGCCAATTGCTTTAAGTGGATTTTCCACTGAGATGAAAAATTGCACCGTTCGATCATGTAAACAAATTCATTAGCCTGCACAAATATTTTAATTATTTAACAAACATGTGCGCAAAATATGGAAAGATGCCGCCAAGCTATGCTCGCCTTAGTGTGAAGTGAACGCTTCTGGAATTAGCCAAGATGACATCTATGAAAAATTCGCGTTCATTACTCGTAGCCATAAAGTTACTGCAAAGGTATTTAAGCTATTGAATTGTTAGGTTTTATAATATACGAGTTTTTCTGTTTAATAAATTATAATATTTGCATTAAAAAATGTCGTGTAAAATTAATTAATATATTTTTTGTTTGTTTAATATTTAAAATATTTTTAGTCACAAGTCTATTTGCCTTTGCCAATCATATCAAAGAATCGAATAATTTAAAATCATGGTCTGTTATTTTATTTTCCCAATGTTCAAGTTTGTTTGATATCAAAATTAAATCTACGTTTAAAATTTTGTACTATTTAATTTTAAAGGCTTGAAAGAGTCCTGTGGCTTAGTTTCTGTTTAAAGTACCTGCACCCTTTTAAGGGGCCCACATTCACACTGATTCACACACACACATATTGATATATACAGTTGGGGCAATTATAATGGCCGTAAGCCCAAAGCAGTCCAACGCAAATGCAACAGGTTAATTCTCGCGCGCTTTTTGGCCAAGTGCGTTGGTTGAGGAAGAAGAAGAAGATGGTGCTGGAGACAATAGGCAGGCCAGCTGCTGTGGCGGGGGCGATTGAGCAAAAGTGTCGGCCTTAAAAGGCAGCAGCGAAAAAGTTTGTTTGAAAAACATGCAACTTCGCACATGGAGCAGGAGAATGTTGAGTTGCGTAAGGAGCAGGGGGTGGAGCAGAGGGAAGCATTGAAATGTCCGTTGAAACAATGAGCGGCCGTTGCCAAGAGAAACCAAATTGGCAACATGTTGAGGCCGGCCGGTGAAGTGGTGGCGAGGGGTGAACGTGCAGTGCACATGAAGGTGTCATTTGTTGGGGAACATGCATTTTCCGACTTGGCTACAAATCGCGTCGACAGCAACGGCAACTGCAACTGCAACTGCAACTGCAACATGCAACTGGCTCGGTTGACGTCAGCCGAGACGCAGCAACTGAGCTCTGATATCTAATGGCAGTGCACAGTGTGTCAAAGTTAAAATAATTATAAAAAAAATCTACAGAAATACAAATACCTTTATTTTTTTTTGATAAATGCATTTATTGAAAATTTATTAAAATTGCAATGGACAAAAAGTTATATAGTATTATCTGCAAGTTATTTAGAAAGCATTTGAATCAGTAATAATAGATGATTTCGTGAACAAATAATAAAAAGTTTTAATTTAAAAAATTTCAAAAGGGAATATCGCATAGTTAAAATTTTACTTTTATTTTTAGTTACGAATTCTAAATATCTTATTATTCTTATTGAAATATTGAATGTATTTTTATAAAGTTCAATGCTTTTATAAACCTTAAGATTAATAGTAAAATATATTTTATGTTGCAAAATATTGATTTCTGTTCTAAAATATTTAAATACTATTTTTAAAAATGTATTAGCATGTTATATTATTAATAGAAAATGGATTTATTTTATTTTCTTTGATTAATTAGCTGCTTGGTTGCAGTGTGCTGTGGTGGCAACGTGGATTGTGGGCCATTTACTAGGTTACCTGGCGGTTACCTGCAGTAGTACTGCGCACCGTGTACTGCTATACTGCCATACTGGTATACTGGCCGGTCCAGGCGAACATGTGTCTTGCAAATTAAACGCACATGTCGCTCTCTCGTCGGCCCCTTGGCCAGTCTTTGGCCATGGGCCTGGATCTGGGAGGCGGGTTGCCAGGCCGTGTGCCAAGCTTTGGGGCTGGCTTCATTTTCCAAACACGTTTCGCTTTTGTATGGCAATTGTTTTGATTTTGCTCTGCCCTTTCCTGTTGCCTGTTGCCTGTCGCTGTTCACTGTCCGCTTTGTTGGCCACTCTGCTGTCAACTATGCGCATATTTTTTTTTGTCGCTTTTGTGTTGCGTTTTTGTTCAATTCTGACACATTTTAACAATTTATGAGGCAACCGCACCCGCATTGGCACCCAACGCAACTTTGACAACTAAATTCAAAGCAATTCATACATCACCTGCTGGCCTAGCCCTGTGTGCACCAACCCCCCAGCAACCCAACTTTGGGCGCACCTGTTTGAAAAGTGCGTGTGTCAAAGTGCGTGCGTAGCCGGCGACATTCGCAGCTGCAGCTCTATGAGTGTGTGTTGGTGTGTGTGTGTGTGTGTGGTATCCGTGTCCCTGTCTATTCCTCTGGCAGTTGTCAGTTGCGCTTTGATAATTTCATTTTGGCCCATTCACCACTGTTGCAATTCAATTGAGTTGCAACTGGCAACGCTTTTTATTTCCTACCTCAATTGCTCAGTTATTGGGCTAGGTTGGGCGTATAATGACATTAGGCATTTTAAATAAATTATTCATAACTGAGCATGACAACAAGTGTAATTTTCTTGAAAAAACAAAACCTGTATATTTCATTTATTTTAAATTTTAAAGAACTTTCTGTTTGTTCACAATTTCTTCAGACTTTCGGACTTCTTGACTTGTATACTTTTACCAAATCAATCTTTAATTTTAATGGAAATTCTCAATACTTCAGAAACATTTCACCAAGATTCGCTACGATTTGCAATAAATTACATTCAAGGTGAATAAAAATAATTAATAAAATCGAAAAAACAAAACATTTTCTTTGACCAACTCGTAAATTCATAATTCGTTATGCTGGAACTAGTTGACCCATCGTTGGATCGTTCGATCTCTGAATCGAGCTCTTTGAGTGACTTCCTTGTTCGGCGCGTAATTTACATAAATTGAAGATGGGAGATGAAACGGCCCGAGAAAGCGTTGACCAGGCTGACCGGCCTGGCCAATAATAACAATTTGGTGTCGTCAGCTGGACTCGACTCGACTCGACTCGAGTGAACAGAATCAATTTTAAATGATTTGCCGCCATCGCCTCGGCATGGGTCAGTTTCCAGTCTCTAATCTCTCGCAGCTATTGGAAATAACAGACGCAGCAACTGTCATCGCACAAATGATTTGTATTTTTGTTTTGGTTATTTATGTTTCATAAATTATCGGATATATCTAGACGATATTGAACTGAGCGTGTGTGTGTGTGTAGTCAACGGATGCCGCCGATGGTTGCCGATCAAGATTTTATTTAAATGGAACTCATCAACGCTCATTTGGGTCTCCATCTCCATCTCTGGCTGTGTCAGCGTAGGCCCCCCTCTCTCTCTCTCCCTGTCTGCGTCTTGGACAGACGATGATGAAGCTCTGTTGTCGCTTGCTTGCTTTTCTCTCTGTTCGTCGGCTTCGTCTTGCAACGCCTTTTGTCTTAGGTTCAGCGCTTTAATTATAGAGGTCGCCCAAACACGACTTCTGCCCCGTACCCGGCTCTGGGATCCGGCTCTTCATGATGCCTTAATGTCAACTTTGTCGGAATCGTCGTCGTCGTCGCTGCTGTTTGCTTTTTTTTTTTTGTTTTTGTTTGTCTTTCCACACGTTTCGTCTTTAATTAATGGATTTTGTAGTATTAAACTCATTAGTTTGCTTTCGGGGCATAATTTTAATTAATCACTCAAAATCCACGCACCGACGAATAGAGAAACCCGTTGGATCCCCCCGATTCCCCCCTCTGAATTTGATTGGGTTCGGCTTAGCCGACCTTATCAGCTGTCTTTGCATACTAAACGAACCAGAGCTACCTAAAAAACAAATCAAATAATAAGCGAAAAATACTTGAATACAAAATCCATATTTAAATGCGCTCGAAATCAAATTAAAAATGCGTCGAGCCCGATGAGATCGACAGTTCGTTACTCAATTGGTTTTTAATTTCAAAATGAAATAAATCAAAATTAAGAAAGAAAAAAATATACTGAAAAAAATCCAATATTAAAAGCTTCGCTTCGCAAATTAACATTCGCCATTCCATTTGATATATTAAACTCAAAATGTATATTTCATCATTAAAAGCAGCGGGCAAAAATAATAAAAATATATAAAAAGACCGCTAAAAGCGGAGAACGATCGTATAAAAAAAGCAAATAAAACAAAAACAAAACATGCACAAACAGAAAACAACAACAAAATGTTGAAAATGGAAACTAGTTTTACAGGTAGAGCAGCGATCGGGGGCCCAAGTAGTCAGTCGATGGGGCTCAGATCCCATGAGATGCGAACAGATTCGTCGTCGTCGTCGTCGGCGTCATCGTAATTGCCGGCCCGTTCTCACTTGGCTTGAATACTGACTGGCTCGGAGTTTGGCTCTGATTCTGATACGGCATCTCTCTCGCTCTCTCTCTCTCCTTCTGCCCCCCTTCGGCCCATCGCGACGGTTTTGCTCTCTGTCCCTCTCTCGTTCGTATGATAAATAACAAATCAAACGCTAAAATGTCGGTAATGTATGTGGCATGTCAGTGGCTCCGTTTATTTATGGCCTGGATCAATAAGAATAACGCCCCAATCAGTGACTATAAATTAACGCAAAGACAAAAAACAACTTCAAAAATGTCGACGGTTGAGAATGTTTCTCAGTTGTTGTTGTTGCTGTTGTTTATTTATTTTAATTCTGATGCGTCTCAGCACGAAAGCATCTCAAACTGAAAATATTTGAAAATGCTTTACGAAATGTCGTTGACTGGCCTCAGAACGATCTTACAATGGTAACGATCTTTAATGTCAATGAAAACTGTAGCAGGAAATTGAAATGGTTGATAAAAAGCATTCCCGTAGTATCGATCCCGGCCATAAAATGCATTATGGTTAATGCGTCTAGTCGAAGCGAAACCACTTAAGAAATATGATAATCAATACTATTTAAGTCGATATTTTTTTTGGGTTCAAGGCAGGCCAAACTTATGAACGTTGATAAAACTTTCCTATATCAAATTAAACTGCAATCATGTCTCTCTAGATAAAGTTTTACACCAAATTAAATTATTTATAATTATTTATCATACATTTGAGTTTAAAACTTTGTATATATACAAAAAAAAAAAATTGTTGTTTTAGAAAAAAATATTTTTCATGAAATCAGCAGACTTTTAGCCACATCTCTCACTTAATATATCTTTGTTTCGGACGCAGTGTTAATGTGACCACATTTTCAAGATCATCTGTCTACTTAGTCTGCGGTTTTCGAACCCACTTAGAAATCCTTGCTCTTGGCGCGCACATCATCCGATTCCGCCTTCGACTGGCCGCCGTTTCATTTGGTTCGGGCCACAAATCAAGTGTGAAATATATTCAAATCGCACCAGGAGCGATAATAAAAAAAAAAGAAAGAGAGAAGCGAAATGCAGCGGCAGACCGCAAGCAAGCAATGAAAACTAGTAAAAATACGAAAATGAAGATGTAAATTATACCAAATGTGAATCATTGACCGGTCAAAACAACAAGCGAACCAAGTTGGATGGGGGAGGAGGAGGAGTAATGGCAACATGGAAGTCGAAGCAAGTTAGCTGGAAAGAGCCATTCCTGAATACCAGAGGCAGGTAATGCTATCAATCTACAAGCTGTATCTAACAGATACATGCAAGCCATGCCAACTGTGGCCAGAAGGAGACCTAGAAAGAGAGATAGAGAGAGAGAGAGACAGGGAGAGGGCAAGTGCATACGAATACGAGTGTTCCGTCGTTTCGGAAACACCCTCCGCTTGCAATGATTGATTGCTCATCATTTTTCATTCTTAATGAAAATGCACCCCGCTGGCAAGAGTTGGTTCGCTGGCCCGGTTCGCTACTCGCTGGTTGGTTCGTTGGTTGGCTGCCGCCGAGTACATTGAGAGAAAATGTCTGTCTGTCTGGCTGACTGGCTGTGGCACACACCTGAGCCAGCGCAATGCCTGACAGCCAGAAGGTGCAGAAGTTGCGATTATCGCGCAACTGAGGGGAAACGTCGCTGAGCATGCAAAAAAAAAAAAAATGAAAGAAAAAAATACAATAAAAAAACTTGGCCAAATTCCACCTTGGCCGCCAGCGGGCATAAAAATGGCTGCCAGCTGCGAGTCGCTGGGACGATGGCGTCCATATCCACGGCCAGCTGCCTACCTACTGTCTTCCTGCGTTCCTCGGCTCCTCGGTTTCCCGGTTCCTGCCAGCCAGGCTGCCAGTCAACTGTCAACTGTTCCGTGGCTGTGTCATGCTATGCATCATCTTCTGGCAGTTATTAACCTTTGTCTCTCTCTCTGCCTCTCTCTCTCTCTCTCTCTCTTTCTATCTTCTACTAGCTTTAGCTCTATGTGAGCTTAGCTGCCAGATACTTGTATCTTAGCCCCGCCACTGTTAGCTGATTTAGTAGCTCGCCGTGGCAATTGCTGAAATTAAACAAACTGCTCACCCCGCCTCACTTCTTCCTGCCTACCACTGCCGCATTGCACACCCTGTCGCTTACGTTCTTTCGAATCTATGAGGTATGGCTCGATATTCCTTTTATTTTAATTGAGACAATTTTTATTTAATTACAAAAAACTATTGTTTCAGTTAAGAGTTAGAGTTAATGTAAGGAATAAATACAAATATATTTGTAATATTATAGCATATGGTAATAAACTATTAACACCTGTTTAACCTGTTTTTTTTTTTTTTTTTGGAAATTCGGATATTTATCCTCGATTAAACACTGCGCATATATAATTTTTATATATACAATATATATACTATATTTAGTTATGTTATCTCCTGAGAAATATTGAATTACTTTAGCATTAGTGAATTTAATATATTTATGTAATTATTGAGATACCATTTTTTGTTGTTAATCGAAGATGCTAAAAAAATGAAAATACAATCTGATTTAAAAGAACGGATGGCACTTAATGATATATACAATTAGTGTATCCATCCACAAAAGTTGCCTTAAAGCTGGTTAGTGTAAGTTTAAGTCGTATATTTATTTCTACTCATATTTCGAGTTGTTAAATTGTAATCTCAAGTGTTGTGTGTGTGTGTGTGTGTGTGTGTGTGTGTGTGTGGGTTGTGTGCAGTAACCAACTTCTTGATGTATTTCTGTATTTGTCTATGTTGCGTTGTTTCTGCACAAACTACAACCATGGCGCTGACGTTGACGTCGACGTCGGCAGCGGCAGCGACTGTGGTTCAGAGGTCAACGTTGACGCCTGCGTGGCGGCCATTGCTGTTGTTGTTGCTGTTGTAGGTGATGTTGCTGTTTCTGCTGCCAACGCGCATCATCATTAATCATTTTTATTTGCACGCCGCCGCATTTGTTGGCATTTTCTGTTTGAAATGCGCCCTGTCAGGCGGGGCAGCTGGGGCAGCTGGGGGGTGGGCTGTGGGCGGTGGGTGGTTGGGCGCCTGTGAGCCACCCTTGTCAACGGCAAGCCGAAAATTCCAGCAAGTTTGTCACATGCCTGACCAGAAGCAAGGCCACCCACTCAACCAACCAAGCACCCACCCACCAGTTCAACCAACCACCCGCAAGGACACAGGACACAGGCAGCTGAAAGCCATCATCATCATCATCAGAGTAAACAACAAAACATGGACAGTAAATTGTAACCGTCATAATGTAGCGAGCGCAACAACAACAACAACAACAACAGTAACAACATCAGCAGCAGCAGCAACAACATGAAGCAAAATGTCGACAGCAACTGTATAAATTATTACATTGTGTGCTCTTAGCGCACATAAAAATACATTAATAAATATTATTTATGTATATTCTGTATTCAGTATACCGAATACTCGTACATTGCGACCCAGTAGACGCGTCTTCTTCTTCTTTCAGCAACTGCCATATGAGTTGTTTAATACACTGAGCGACAAATCGGTAAGAGAAAGTGTGAGGGGCACTTAATGATCACTTGAAGTTAGATAAGATACCTAACCTCTATTACATATTTTACTTTGCTTTCTATCTGAAATAAATTAATAATATGATATCTGTCAATTTTTAGTAAATGTTTCCCAATTTTACTGGATATTCGTAATTTCTCCCAGTGCCAATTCATTGAAAAATTGTTCATAAAGCTTCGTCTTCATTTCATATTTTTGACATTTGTTAAATCAAAAAATTATATTTGGATTCCTTTTTTTCTGTTTGGGTTTTTTTTGTTTATGTGTCATTTTTGCCGTTTGAATTTATTTGTTTGTTTGCCATTTCGCGCGAATGCAAATTTGGTAATTGTCTTTCTTTCTCTTCCCCTTTACATATGTGTGTGCGTGTGTGTATTTTATTTATTTGAGCAAAAAAAAATTATTTTATGGCCAATGGGGCTTAAATCGCACAGGCTCTAACTTGAGTTATATCAATGAATAATGAACCTTTGCTCTAACGAATTTGGCTGTTAAGATTTTGGGAGTTTCCAGCAGATTTCAAATTAGAGAATGTATTTCAGGCTAATAAAATGTATGATAAATGTTGGTGACTCTGCTGGGAGTGTGCTGAGAATTATGCTGAATAATGTATTAAAAATATTGGAGATTAGCTAATGCTAAATCAATATTATGCGAAAAGTAAATCTCACGACAGGAACCAAATATTCAGTTTGTCCTCTCTTTGTCCGTCAAGTTGTCTGTTTGTTTGTGCAACGCGTTTTGGCCATTCAATCTTGGGCTTGTGCGGAAAGGCAATGGGCCATTAACTTGATATATGTGAAATGGTCGCCTAATGATTGCCGAATTTCTAATTATACGCATAAGAAATTATATCTGTCAATAAATTTGCCACTGTGCGCCCAGCAAAGGGCGTACCAAAAAGGACGAAAAAGAAATCAGCAATGGCCATAACTCACTCACAGCAAACACACACACACATATACATAAATACACAGGACTAGCGTAAATCCTTCCACAACTGACAACGGAATGGCGCTCAGTGCTTATAAATGATGAGTCCAAGTCCGAAGCAGGCGCATAATGACCTAGGCCAGGACGTTTGGCCGGGTTGGGCCAGCACGGGGCGGGGCAGGGCGGAATATGGTCGGAACGAAGCGCTTCAAGCAGGAAATATTTGGCCGAATGACGCATAAAACAAATCCAAGCCAAAGGAGCCCCAGCGCCGAGCTATGGCCAAGGGTTGTTGGCCAGAACTTGACGAACCTCGCTTGATGAGCATTGCAAGGGGCGGAGACTTTGACTCTGGCTTTGGCTATGTGCACGTCATCATCATCATCATTATCATCATCATCATCATCGTCGTCATGAGGAGCCAGTCCAAGCCCTAGACGAACGAAGACGACATGAAGTTTTATGAAACCCTCAAGTTGAAGACACTTTCGGCTGGCATTGCTGCCCCTGCCACACGTTGCCAGTGAGCGGAGCAGAGTGGCGGGGTGGGGAGGGGAGGGGAGTATATAGTGCGGGTCTGGTGTGGGCCCGGTGGCTCATATATTTTCGCTCGTCTGACATTAACGGCTGCTATCGCCCGCACGACGAACAGTTGAACCGAGCAAACGCTTGGCAAGCAGTTGGCCAAAGCTAAAGCTGACTTGGATCGCATCGCCCGGCATCATTACTGGCACTCCACGATTTATTGACAAAACGGAGCACCGACACCAGAATCGCCCAAAATTTAGAATCGGCAAACGTCTTGGCTGCCAAAAGGATTGCTCAACACGGTCTACGGCTACGGCTACCACTGCCCAGCCCCACCCCGCCCCGCCCCGTCTCCTAAGACTGGGTGTGGCACCCACAGAGTAAACGCCATTTGTTTCTATGGCCCATTTGGTTGACGCTTTCGTGGAGCAGTCAAAGGCACAAATGACGCCTCCCCCACGTTGCCCGGTTGACATTGGAATGCGTCAGCAGGATAAGAGTCCTACTATTAATCGCAAATGTGTTGTATTGGTAACACAAAGTCTATAATTGCAGCACCATTGTGAATATGTTGCTCATCACAGGCTTGAAATGAGTTTTCTTGAATTAATTAACTTCTTCTCCCATTTAAATCTGACATCCGTATTTTTGGTCAAAATTCATGTACAAATTATAGCCTCTAATTCCCATATGGGCATTGGTCGAAATTTCAAACTTATCTAACTTTGCCAAAACTCAACCGATTTTTATGAGCAATAGCTTTTTGTTCATGATTTTGTATCAACATTAATTTGGCATTTAAATCTGAAAACCGAATTTTTGGTAGAAATTCATGTAAAAATTTTAGCTTCTAATTCCCATGTGGGCATTGGTCGAAATTTCAAACTTATCTAACTTTGCCAAAACTCAACCGATTTTGATTAGGAATAGCTTTTTGTTCAGGATTTTGTATCAACATTAATTTGGCATTTAAATCTGACATCCGTATTTTTGGTCAAAATTCATGTACAAATTATAGCCTCTAATTCCCATATGGGCATTGGTCGAAATTTCAAACTTATCTAA
>SCDY01001838.1:0-22352 GCA_004143825.1 Drosophila micromelanica | reverse complement strand
TTTTTTAAATGAAAAAAAAACTCTGTCATCTTCTTTTTAAGTTCTTCCAATCTATAAGGAACCTACTGAGGGATGGATTAACAATCTCTATGGACCCATCTCTATAATATTAGGTTTTGCTTATGGCATTTTACGCGTCATGATTGTAAGGAATGAATCCCGCTCGAATGTTGTACCAGCCGACTATTGTGGCAACCTAATATTAGCCAGTGCCTGGCATGCAGCCGTGGAAAATGCTCAGCGCAAAGCGATGTCAATTCCGGCTCCGGAACCACCAATATACAACTTTGCTCCCACCGTTAAAAATCCCTTGACATGGGAAATTTTCTCGGCTCTATTAAAAGAGCGAATAGACAAATACGCATTTAAAAACTCAATGTGGCTCCCTTTTATTTTTAGCACATCAAATTTCCGTTGTTATGAGCTGTTGATCATATTTTATCATCATATTCCCGGTTTTTTCATTGATATGGCGCTGCGCTTAAAAGGCCAGAAACCGATGCACAACTCGACGCGGCTGTTGCAGTGCATGTCCCCACAGGATCAGGAAATGTTTGAATTCGACATGGATCGCATCAATTGGGATGATTATTTTGACGTTACCTTGGCTGGAGCCCGTACGTTCTAAAGATATCGATAGCACCTCACTTTAGATCAACGCCTAGAATAACAGTTCACAATGAGTACAACATTGGAATAACATTGTACGATGCAGATGTATTTTACATCTGTATATGTGCGCGCTCTCTTGAAAACCTGTTCTCGGCTTAGTTGCAATAAAACGTTGAAGTGAGGCGTACGTTAGTGCTTCGGTGTTGTTTGGTTGTATTGGCTGTATTGGCTGCTGTGGTGGTTTCAGTGGGACTCTGGCTCCGCTCAAAACCGTGCGTTCGCTGCTGCGCTTAGTATAGATTTTCAGCTATTGCTCCAGTTATAAAAGAAGCACAAAATAAATGGTGTAAGCAACGTAAAAAAGAAATAGCAACGACAGTGGCGCGGTGGCCACTGATTGCCAATATCTGTTAATACGAAAATGGGCCCCTTAACAGACACTAAAAGTTTTCCGCGGCGGGCAACGGTTGCTCGGAGGCGCATTGCATAATTTAGTTAGTGCAGTAGCGTCGCTTGGCTTGGCTTGGCTTGGCAGTGTTTTTTCTTCTTTGTTAAAAAAAAAACCTTTTTGAGTTGTCAGAATCAGATGCGCGAATGGCCGCAGAAAAGCACACAGCGGCGATAGAAACGGTCGCAGTTGCGAAAAATGACCATACACATGTATAAGCGGAATATGCATAATAATTAAACGCAAACGAGCAAAGGAAAATAAATAAGACAAAGCATAACTGAAAACAAAATATAATAAGCGTACCTTTAGCTTTGCTACTTGTTTTTGGGATCTGCTGCTGTGCTTTTTATGTGACATAACGGTATTTGACTATCGTATGTGTGTATGTGTGTGTGTGTGTGTGTGTGTGTGCAATTTTGCAAAACCAAGCCGCAGTCGCAGCGTTTTTTTAAGCTTATAGATTTTATGTGCTGTTTGTCTCAATGGATGGGAAGGGGATGTTTGCAATAAAATATAGTTGCCATTTATTTCATATGTATTCATGTGTGTGCTTGCGTTAAATTGCAGATATTTTTCGTAGACGCGCGCTCACCAATACAGTAACAAATACTGCCACCCTCAAAAGTCGCTGCCGAAGCCGAAAGCCACTGTGGAAGTCGACGTCGCTGCATTACAGCAAAAACAAAAACAAACAAGTGCGCCGCGAGTGTTGTTGTTGTTGTAACATGTTTGCACGCTGTGGGCCGAGCAGATTAGCAGCGCTGCTGCTGCTCTGCTGCTGCGCATCGTATGCAGCTGCCGCCGATTTGGCGGACAAATTGCGCGATGATTCGGAGCTTTCACAGGTGAGTCAATAAACAACGAAACAGAGAATTGAGTGAACATTCTGTCCAACATAGAAAACACATGTCTGTACGTGCTTAGCCAGCTGTTTTTTTTAAAGTCGTACTTAAAGCTGTTTACACGTCCATGTACACTTACTCATGCAATGTAATTAGCTATTGGCCAACGCACACCCACACCCGATTGTTGACACATTTTGGTCAAGCCTGTAGCCAAATGTCCTTGAAACGAAAATCCTTCAGCAGCAAATTTATATAAAGAAATAGAGATGCATTAAGGTTGGGTGCTATCAAAAAAGAGAGAGAGAGAGAGAGAGAGAGAGAGAGAGACAGAGAGGGAAATATCCGCACAGGTAGTTGCCAACCACAGCAGCTGGCTGCTTCGTTCACGTCCTTGACCTCTAACATTTGCACTTGTTGTTGCCGTGGAAAAATCGATGCTGCCCAAAACCCCTTAGTCCAAAGTCCAAACACGGCAAGCCAACTTTGTTGGCCACATTGTTAACACATACAAAAAAATAAAAAAAAGACTAAATAAATTATGCAAAAGCAACATCCCAAGCTGGGGTACAAAAGTGCCGGCCGTTGCCGTCGACTGAGCATAACAGTTTTCTACCTACACATATATGCATATATATTTATGTAAAAAGTATGGTTTGCCTTTTTACACCTTCAAACACCAACACACAGTCATATGGGCAACACATAAAAGTGTAAAAAGTCAGAAGCCATTAAAGGTTGCCAACCTAAAACAACAGCAGAAATAACAACAACAACAACAACTGGCCGCATGTCTGTCGTTCTACTCTGTTAAACATTTAATGCCCAAAAATCGTTGTTAGCCAGCGAGCATTTTTTCAAACCGAGAAGAGAAAAATTTTCACAATTGAAAAGAAAGCGTGCGAGCTGCAAACTGTGAGCTACCTCAACTGTAATTGTCGCCACAATGAATAGAAGTGGCATGCAGTACCTTTGCCGTTACCTACAGATATATAGTATCTACATACATATGTACGGATGTGTGTGTATATGGCCTAAACTGGTGCAAACAGGGAAACAGAGCGTGTATATGCAGTTATAAAACATATATACATCCCAATTCTGTTTGTTAATGCGCACTGTTTACATAGTATATTATCACTATATCATTTACACTTTTGCTTTCAAACAGACGGTTCACTTTATCGAACTTGCACTGTATTCATGAGGTTTCGAAAATGCGTTAATGTGCTCATTCTGTGCAAATCTCATTACAGTCTGATGGAGTTTCTGAATAGACAGACATACATAAGATACATATGTTTGTATGTTTTAGATATTTAGTTTGATAAGCGTAACTGTGCCATGTTGATTTTACATACTAACACATTTAAACTCTAAAAGAACTCAATTTTGTATATTGACCGTCGTCTTACTTATTATCAAATTTATATTTTATTTTTGTATCTCATTTTCAAGCCTCATAGAGCTATGGTAATAATTAAAAATTATATTTTTTTTCTGTAAGAGATCTTAATGAAAAATACACAGAAAATGCAGCAGATTCGAGGGAAATTTCAGTCGAAAGCCATTTACATAAGAGTATGCCGTGACTGTGTGTATAAACAAATTTTAAGCATCAGCATCTTCCCCCTAACCCCCCTTTGATAATAATGCGGCTGACCTCCTGCGCTGACCCTTAACTTCCTGTCGAGCGTGTGCAGCTTGTGACGTAGCGACGTCATCTTCGCCGCTCGCTGCATTTATATTTATCATTTTAATTTTAATTTGTAACCTTTGACTGACGACAGTGACTGCAACTGCACGCTTGTGGCACATGTTGTGTGTGTGTGTGTGTAGATGTGTGTGTGCGTAGTGTGGGCGGCGCTGAACGACCTAGGCACACACACACACACGCACACAGTCATAAACATGCATATACAGTAAATGGACCATCAGCGACAGCATCGAATTCAATTAACTTTAATTTAAGATTACAATACTTATACAATGCGTGATAAAAAGCGACTGCCTGGCAGCGTTATGTGAGAGCTTCATCATAGTTTCGTATTCTGCCGACACGTTAAACTATTCCGAGGCGTTCAGATATAGTGTAGATGTGATGTGAATGAGCGACTGACCTTAATGGAGCCAATAGAAACGCACAAATACACGTGCAATTACTTAAAGATAATGCCAGATGCATTAGAGATCCATTCCGGGCGCGAAACTGACATACGTCGCGGCCACCGATCGTGCCTTCTGCCATCTTCTCTGCCCCTTCCCCCCACCCGGTTAGTGTTCGTTATTCTGCCCGCTGTTGCGACACCAATTAAGACAAAACTCAAGGGGGCTGCTGCAATTATACCGAAAAACTTTACCATGTATATTCATAATTTGTACCAATTAAATTTGACTGCTGCAGCATAATGTTGATGTTGATCACGAGGGCCGCTCAGGAAGCTGGCCAGGCTTCCCTTTCCAAGCCATTATCCTATTAGAATTGAATTCCCTCATGTGCCACGCCCTGTTTCAGAACACACAAACACATGCACATGCACACATGCACAGATAGTCCCTGTTCTCGTAGCTTGTTTTGTACCCTGACTAGGACAAATTCAATAAATTTGGCTAAAACTCCATAAAGACATAAAACGAACACAAGACATGTGAGATGCAAAACAAAATTTGAACTGTCAGCGGTTCTCTTTCTCTTTTTTTTCTTTTTCTTTCTTTCTCTCTCTTTCAGAGCACGACCAAATCCTTCAGGCGCCTTGTGCCAGTTAGGGTAAGCTGCACCAACAACAAACAACCACAACACACTCACATCAACAACAACAACAAATGTTATCTTCTTTTAAACTAAAACCAAAAAAGGAAAACCGTTACATGCTTTTTGCCTTAATTTCGTTAATAAACTTTATAACAAGGGTTGTGTCTCTGAGTGGGCGTCATCCCCTCCCCCTGTCCGCATTCCACGGTAACGGGCTAAGGGTTGGCAATGACCAATGCTCCGGCTGCATTAGCCGAATTTGTTTGCACCGCCGTCTGGCTCTCTGAGTCACGATGGCTGCCCTTGACTCTGGCCAGAGAACCGGGGTGCGTACCAATATCAGCACGCGCCCGCTCTGTCCCGGACAGGGTTCAATGGCACCGGCTCATGAAAATCAAATGCATTTTGCGGAGGGTGTTTCCCCTCAAACGAGTCTTGCCACATTTAAAGAAAATCTATTTTGAGTGCCATGCTGTTAAAATTGCTTGTCAATGGGAGTTGGTAATGAATTACAGTTGACAGTTGGCCCTTATGCAAAAATCAAACCGTCCCCTCAAGGGAGCAATCGCAATGCGATGACAGCTCAGCTAGCGGGATTATCTCTTATATGATACCCATTAAGATTGATAACTTTGGCATAGTGCAAACTTATGCAAATTGCAAACTGGTCACAGCAGAGCCTGTAATCAGAGATATTATCCAATATTTATGGTGTTATCTTAATAAATCTTGTGATATGAGTGTGTTATATTTATGTATGTAAAAAAGTAGTTGGTAGTTGGCCATAAGAAGTAATGTTTATCTAAATGTTCATTTAATGCATCAGACTATTTTAATCTATATATATTTTTATCTACATATATTAACATTTTACTTTGTTGCATTCGTTAATTTGATATATATTGTATGGAAAAAGCAGATCCTTCAGAAATTATAGTCACCTTGAAACCTTAAAGTAAAGAGCGCTTTGAATGTTTTGCTGTTGCTTACGATTTACCTTAAGCTCTGTACTCTTGGTAAGCACCCTTTCTCAGGAACGAATCCTTGTCTCAGCTAGCCGCAGGTCATTTGCCCAATAAAGACATTCTTGCGCTCCAATCTACCGGCAAGCAATGGGATAAACGAAAGCTTTTAGAAAGCGAAATGGAAACCAACCAAGAAAATTGCGACGATAACGTAGCAGGACGTTAAAGACAGCGACAACGTGTGTCTCCAATTACCAAAAAAATGTTCGACGAAACAAAGATACGAGCACTGGGCGGGGGTGGGGTTAGGAGTAAGTAGGGGTTGCAGCCTTTAAACTAAAATTGAGGTGACTCACGACAAGAGAAACAAAAATGATGCAAAGTGAGAAAGGGAAAAAAAGGTGCACGAAAAAATGTACACATACACAAATTCACACACACACACATGTCAAAAGCGGTCAATTTGAAAAAAAGTGAGCTTCGCGTAGAACTCATAAAACTGGCAGAGAATGTGCAGCAGGGCGTGTCGTCGGTGGTGGTGGTGGTGGTGCCACGTTGGGAAGCCGCAAAGTGTGCGGTCGCATGTGCCGCCGGGCAGGTGGTAGCTGGCCCAAAAGGGTCACCGTCTGTTATGTAGGGTAGCTGCGCCTGGAAAATGCATTTTCCTGTGCCACTGCCACTGTCCTGATAGGCATCAAGCGCTCAATAATGACGCTAACTTACACACACACCTACACACACACACAATTTAAGTACATGAATTTGTTGTTATTGAAATGGGCGCAAGGCAACAAACCCGCCCTCATTTACTGGGCCTCACATTGCTTACGTAATTGGTTCAACAAACCTTTTTCTGCCCACACAGGCTCTGCTCGATTTTACCAGTTGTTTGACGTTGCCATGGAATTGCAAATAAAATTGGCCTGCAGGTCGTTAGTTTGGCCAAATGCGCCAAGCCCCCCTTTTAGGCCAACGCATGGTTTTGTTTGGTTCGATATTTTCAAATGTTGGCGCTTAGCATGCAAAACACTGTCCAACAAGAGTTAAACAAGCACATTAACACATTGCCAATTGTTTATGCTTTCAGTTCTATAGTCTGCTGGAGCAGAATGCTGTTGCCAATTCAACCTTGTCGCTGCGCTCCTGCACGATCTTCGTGCCCACTAACGAAGCCTTCCAACGCCACAAGGGCCCCACAAATGTCCTCTATCATATCTGTAAGTAATCGTGCCCCCTCCGATCCAGACTATATAATTAATTTCATTTAAATGCGCGCTTTAGCCACCCCGGCGTTCAGCAAAGACCAACTGGAAACGACCGTGTCATCGGACATGGATGGCAATCCTCCACTGTACATCACAAAGAGCCGCAATGGTGACATCTATGTGAACAATGCGCGCATCATACCCTCACTCAGTGTCGAGCTGACCAATCGTGAGGGCAAGCGACAGGTCAGTGACCAATCAGTTGATTGGATCTGCAGATCCAAATGAACCTTATTTATTTAATCACTAAATGCAACCATATGATTAATACTTCATGCAGGTCATGCACATCATCGACGAAGTACTAGATCCGCTCACTGCTCTGCCAACTGCCAAAACAGAGATCAACAATCTGGATGCCCTACAATTTATGCAGAAGGCCGATCAACTGAACGTGGGCGATAACAAATTGCGCACTTATCGCTCCCAGGTGACGCTCATGAAGAAGGAATCGCTCTATCAGGCGCCTGGGGCGCACACCTTCCTGTTACCCGTTGACGAGGGTTTCAAAGTGCGTTAAATTGCCAAGATCTTTTGCTTCATATGAATATTGAGATATATAATTGTATTCGTTGCATATAGCTCTCGACCCGCAGCAGTTTGGTGGATGGCAAAGTCATCGACGGTCATGTGATACCGAACACTGTCATTTTTACTGCCGCCTCGCAACACGACGAACCCAAGACTTCCGCTGCCTTTGAGGATCAACTCAAGGTCACAGTGAGCTTCTTTAAGCAAAAGGACGGCAAAAGTGAGATAAATATTTGTTACTCAAATATTGTTACTAATCCACCATTCATCGCTTCATTTGCAGTGTATGTCAAGTCCAATACAATCATTGGTGATGCCAAGCATCCCCAGGGCGTGGTCCTCGCTGAGATTGTCAAGGCCAACATACCCGTAAAAAATGGCGTAATCCATTTGATCCATCGTCCGCTAATGATCATCGATACGACCGTCACCCAGTTTCTACAGGTAGGTAGACGTAGCACCCAGTCTACAATACACCAACAGAGAAACTTACACCAAACACAGATAGATACTATATACAGATATAGATACAGTGACCAAGTCTGGCGATAATGCTTGGCATTTTTATTGGCTCAGCACGCAGCGCTGGCTTGCTGCGTTTGCCAGTTGCCGTAGAGATTGCTTACACACACATGCATACATAAAGAAATAATAGAGACTTAGAGAGCTTTGCATTTAGCTGAGCTGTGCTCGATAAAATTCAGTGGTCTTTGGAGGCCCAAGATTTTCAGTGTTCTTCTATATGCAAAGTCAAAACGAAAGTATCAAATAACACCATAAACTTGACATTGACAGATATACATACACATACAAATATACATGCACATGCACATACGTATGTATGCAGATCATAAAGCGACGCTTGATCTTAAAAAAAAAATAAAGAAAAGAAGAACTCAATAGCTTTACACTTTGCCAAAAAACGAAAACCCAAAGTCTGATTTTACATAGAACTAAATTTGCTGAAATCTCTTTGTGGGATCTGAAGATTGGTGCAAGATTTGTTGGCCCTAGAAGCGCCTCCAATTTTGCTCGTAATGTTAACTAGTTTGGTTTCATGTAAAATCGAATGAAAAATTTTATTTTAAAATAATTTTTAAAATATAAATTTTATTTTAAAAAAATTTTGGGTGTAATGTAAGTATTGCCAAAAATCGACGAAAAACCAAATGAAAAACCAATGTATTTAATGTAAAGTTATCTTATCAACCAGATTTCAATTTCTATCTTTACCACACACACAAAAAAAAAAAAAAATCATGAGCTGCAATTTCCAATGCGCTAATTGGTACAATCATTAAATTGATATTATTTTCAAACGCTTTGCTTTCAAACTGCAGCTCAATACGCTCTCGACTTCGATCCTGTGGCAGTGGCAAGCAAATCGCTTTAGATACCCTAAATTAAAAAACTTCACCTAATTGGCTCTTAAAAGAAAAAACTTAAATACAATAAATTCAAAGAAAAAATCCATAATGCGTTGCTTGTACTGACGCATGTTAAAAATAAAAATACCCAGATAAAAAACATTAGAGAATGAATTAAATACTTCATTCATAATTCATTCACATTTCTTTGTCGAGTGCATTGGTGAGCCATGTCCAGTCTTTGTAAAATAATTGGCATATAACTCCATTCATGGTTTCTCATCTCAGCTCGCCCGATCGTTCGTTCTGTCGGCATGCTTTGATCGTAACTCTAAGTGTTAGTCTAACTGTAAACACATCTCGTCCATGTGAAATCGCTGATCATGTTACAGACCAAACATATGAATACATAATATATGTTGCTTTACATTCAAAATCCGTTCAAAGTCGGCTCATCTTACCGTTTTGTTTTGAATTAACATTTGTGACTGTTTGCTTAGCGTTTTGTTGTAATACGCAAATTCGTCATATTCGCTTTACTGACCGGTTGCTCTATACTCTGTTTCTCGTACATGCAAATCCCTTATCGCTCACACATTCAAACATGATTTGATAAATATCCCATTAACGACAACTGAACAATAATGCGTGAACACAGTCGTTCAAGGTAAACAATTTAATCTGAATTCGAAGTAATATGTATATAGAAATCAATGTGTACCCTCTGTACATATATGTATATATGTATATATGTATTGTGTAAATCTGAGTTAGTTTTGTATTTTTTATTTGTTGTCGAATTAATTGTTTATAGTTTTTTTATGCCTGCATGTTGTCGAGGCATGTTTTAAATACTAGTTTAAAATACTTATGAAACACATATAATAATCAAAAACCAGGAGAACATACCTTATTTCATATAATTGATGTAGCTTAACACAATTAAAATCTTAAAATCAGTGTTAGCTGTTTTGAACACAATTGTTCATTTGAAGGCTCTCGTTAAAACAATATTCATTTCATATTCTCTTTGTGACTGCACGTTTAATCGAAATGAATTATCTGACAGTTTTAATATAATTAAATATTCGTTTCATTTTAATCCTTTAGGCATGTTTCATTTATGGAATTTATTTGATTTTTATTTTTTTGCTTCGCATTTGTGTGCACGCTTTTGAAAATATAATATTGACGCATTGTTTTGTATAACTAAAACTGTGCTTGAACTATTTCAACTTTCAATATAAATACCCGTAAATAATCTCCGCAAAAAACAAAAAAAAAACAAAAGTAAATAAACTCTATTTCCCTAATGCTTTATTTCAAACATTTTTTCAACTCGGTGGCGGAACTTGCACACTGCGCGGAACCTGAAAAATACTCGTAAATGAATATACGACACAAACCATACACAATTTTATATTTGTTCAAATTTTTAAACTGAATATGCATTTTTAACGATCTATTTTACTACTACTACTACTACTACTTCACCCGTTGTACTCCGATTGTACCGATTTAGTTTCTGAACGTAAGTAACTGTATAACACAACCAATTCAACCACAACATTATTCCGTTCGCCCCTTGACCTCAGCCACTGAACGCACCCATCGCCATTGGCACATTCCATTTTACCGCTTTGTTTCTCATACGTTATGCCCAGGAATAATTTGATTCAGAATTATAGTAAATCATTAGTCACAATTGCAAAGACTATGACAGGATCATTCGAAACTTAAGTTCGCAGCGATCGCTCCCGCATCTATTTTACATTTCACTTCCTTTCTTTATATATTTTATTAACCTTATAAATGTTGTGAATATTTTTAAAAATACATTCGCTGTTTGATGTTTGTACACCCCCCAAAAACACACTATACTAAAAACAGTTTGAGCGCCCTTTCCACACATCAGAAACAATTATTGATTAAATTTTAGTTGATTGAAACTAAATGTTTTCCTTGACCAATCATCAATCGTATATATTTTAAAGGATAACGGCGAGAATGGAGCACTGCGAAAATTCTACGAGGTTATCATGGATGCTGGAGGAGCAGTGCTGGAGGGCATTAACAATCTGTCTGAAGTGACTATTTTGGCGCCCAGCAATGAGGCTTGGAACGTCTCCTCTATTGACAATATTATCAGGTAAGTTGGCAACTTACAATTTAGCCGATACCCTCTAAAAAAATATATATATTTACAGAGATCGCAAAAGGATGACCGATATTCTTAACATGCACATTATCAAGGACCGCTTGAACGTCGAGAAGATCAGACAAAAGAATGCCAATATGGTAAGAGCCCAGCCAGATAATTCTAAATCACATTTTAAGCTCTCTTCTCCGCTTCCAGATCGCCCAGGTACCCACAGTCAATAACAGAACCTTCCTGTACTTCAACATCAAGGGCGACGATGCCGATGCAGTGATCACCGTTGAAGGAGGCGGCGTCAATGCCACTGTCCTGCAGGCCGATGTGGCCCAAACCAATGGCTATGTGCATATTATTGATCGTGTATTGGGCATTCCGCATACCACTGTGCTGGGCAAGCTGGAAACCGATCCCATGATGAGGTAATATTTATCTGGTCACTGTTATTAATTTTGTTGGCTAATGCGTCTATGTAAACAGCGACACCTACAAAATGGGCCAGTTCTCGCACTTTAACGAACAGCTGAACAATACCCAGCGCCGATACACGTACTTCGTGCCCCGCGACAAGGGATGGCAGAAGACTGAACTTGATTATCCCTCGGCACACAAGAAGCTATTCATGCGCGACTTTGCCTATCATGTGAGTTTATATCCACTCCACTAAACGCACCTTCACTTACATCTCTCACTTTTCCAAATAACAGTCGAAATACGTTTTGGAGCGTCATCTGGTTATTGCCGATCATGTGTTCACCATGAAAGATCTGGCGCAAATGTCACTCACCACCGATAATGTGGTGCTGCCCACACTCCGTGATTCACTCAAGGTGAAGGTTGAAGAGGAAGCCGGACGTAAGTATTATTGAGCTGTAGCCAGTTAGGGCACCCAAAAAGCTTTCTATTTCGATTCGATGCTATTGGTACCATGATCTGTACTAACTTTTGCTGTTTCTTTATGACTTTGCCAAAAAAATCTCATGCTTTGTATTTAACCAAATCAAAACAATATATCACAACAATGTAAAAGATCTACATGATGAGTATGCTAGTCACGAATGGACTGGTGAGTGCTGCCGTTTGTCAACCCATCGCACAAACCACCCACCACAGCCAACAAAACTTGGCCACTTTCATCCATAACATAACTCTCTAGATTAGCACATAAGAACTTTACTCAGGAACCTTTACGAAATCTCTTTTCTAATTTTATAATCTAATTGCAGGATATGTGATCTTGTGGAATTACAAGAAGATCAATGTATATCGGCCGGATGTGGAGTGCACCAACGGTATTATACATGTTATCGACTATCCGCTCCTGGAGGAGAAAGATGTGGTTGTAACCGGAGGTAGCTATTTGCCAGAATCAAGCATTTGCATCATGTTGGCCAACCTCATAATGATAACAGTAGCAAAGTTCTTAAACTAAACGCATTATTCACAATGTATAAAATCAAAACAATACGAAATATGAAACATAAACAATAACAGTCGTCTACAAAGCAGCAACAAAAACAAAAATGACTCACAATAAGACAATTCGAAAATTCAAACGATACCAAACTAATATGATAATATTTAGCACATGTTATACTTGCGTGCATACACACACGAAGCATACACAAAAATGCAGACATACATACATATATGATGAACTGTATTATATGTGTCACAATGGAACACGCCGCATAACATAAAGGCACGCTCACCAGCCACATCCTCATACAAATTACACACAAACATAAAGACTCTTCACCGGATTGGCTTTAACTATTGATAAAGCGTTGTGTGAACTCTTATTTAAAGTTTAAGAATTGAACTCGATATCTATATCAACGCCTTATGTATTATATGAAATATATAACTATTCTTAATTACTTTCTATGCTTACGTTTGACATACATGTATGTTTTATGATTTAAGTTCATTTAAAAATCTCCTTGCTCGCTAAGTTTTAAACATGTTAATTTTGTTTGATTTTAAGTGTACATTTTTTGTCAATTCGTTTTAATTTATGCCTAATTTATGAACTGTAAAATGAGTTAACTTATTTAAGTAGAATGCGAATCTCATTGTACATGTCAAAGCAAAAGCAATACGCGCATTAAACATTCTCACTGTCATACAGACTACAAACATACACTATACATTATACATAACATGTAACAAAACAAAACTCATGGCAACCTAAAAAAACAAAAAAAAAACACATTAAAATTTTATAATAAACCCAAACATTTTTAATTTAATTCAATTCCAAGAAAAATACGAAAACTGTATTTTAAGCAAACCCATCCATGCCTATTTAGGTTAAATTGTATGCCTAAAAATAAACTAGAAAAAGAAAGAAACCATATATAGAATAGAAACCAACCTGCACCTATAACAGCTGTTAGATCTGCTATGCATGTGGCCCCCCCAACACACAACCGCACACCCACTACACACATACATTCAAGTAGCAGCTAATAACAATGCAAGTTGGTTGGATTGAAAGCAAACTGGAAAACTGCCTCTAAAACTACGAAACATATGGACATAACGTATTTATTTATGTATGTAACTGAGAGTAAATTTTAATGCATTGTGCATAGTTCAGACACAGATACACTTGCATATAAACACGCAGATACATCATATGTGTACATGATAAACTCACTTAAATGGAATTTTGATACGACATTTTAACATAGCTGCTTGTGCATAAGATGCAAGGATGTTTGGATTAGAAATATTCCCAACTGCAGTTGCATTTTGAACTTTGTATGTAACTGTCATGTTAAAATTAAACATAGTTTTAGTCTGTCGTGGGCAGAAATCAACAAATCAAATCAAATTGTACTAAGAACTTGGAAAAAATCGAGCGCTAACTATAAAAACTCTTTCTATTTTTCTCTATCTTTCTCCCCTATAACGCTACATAATCTTTTAGGTTAGACATAATAACTAGCGTGTGTGTGTGTGTGTGCTCACTACCAAAACAGCGCGACAAACGTACTACCACATAATAATACCTATGTTATCCAAGTAAAGAAATACAGTAAACTATCAGCCTAAACGTACACACTGTCAAGAAAAGTCACGCAACCAACCTACCAATCAACCCCAACCACCCAACCCCAATATACAGTTTGTAGCGGTTAAATTATCGCAGTTAAATTGTCGCAGTGCGTAGTGGCCGACACTAGATATCGAGACCGATAAATCGATCATTGATCCCAGATCCTACTCCCCAATTATCTTTAGTAGGCGTTGCTTGTTTGTAATCAGTTTAGTTTTGACCTAAGTGCAGCGCTGTATTAGCTAAAAATACAACAAAAGAATAAAACTAAATGAAAAGAATACGCTAAATGAAATTGTACACGTAAGCTTTAAGATTTGATCGGAATACGGAAGAGGGATTTATACGTTGTGGTCAGTAGTTACACGTTCAACAACAACGTGAACGTGTAACTAGTGCCTTACTAAAGATAAACGCATTACCTTAACCTTTATACAAATTTACTCATCACAAATTAAACTAAATCGCAGCAGCTAACGGAAAATGCGCAAGGCGAAGATTTCAAGTGAGACTCGAGCTCTGCCGCATATATTATTAAAAATATGTATTTGACAATGTAAAAGATTATATTCACATACATGCATCGATTAATATATATAAAAGGCATTTCTGCTTATAAATGTACACAATTAAATAATATACATACCTAGCTATTTACACCAAATACCAATACAATATATGGAAGGATCAAAAAATGC
The DNA here is from genome assembly GCA_004143825.1 of Drosophila micromelanica. Taxonomy (NCBI): domain Eukaryota; kingdom Metazoa; phylum Arthropoda; class Insecta; order Diptera; family Drosophilidae; genus Drosophila; species Drosophila micromelanica. Next base: position 7,650 of record SCDY01001838.1, on the reverse strand, counting down.
ATATTTTTTCATCAACTCAATTAAATGTCACATACCTATAATAATTACCTATCTCTCCAAAAAAGAATATAAATAAACATTTATGTATAATTAGTAAATGAGTTTAAAAAGAAAAAACAGAGTGTTAAACAAAAGTACATATAAATAAACAATAAATATATGCATAAACAAACATACCAAGCTTAAACTACGGTAAACAGCAGTGCAAAAGAATATGTATCCACTTTATTTTATGACAAACGCTTTTTACAATAACTGAAATTCATAATTATGTATTCGTAATAATAATAACACTAATTTTGTCTAGCAATAGTAAAAAAAAATTATAAATAAAATGTATTAGAAAACTAAATGTCCACAAACAACATGCTTCAGCCAATAAATATTCTAAAAATTTACACACAGATACAAATTTAAATGTCAGTGGGATAACGATATTTACCTTCAGCTTTTTCAAAAGTTTGTTACAGTTTCCAACAGTTGAATGTACGCGCTCTACAGATTTGCTGTGCGATTGACATATCGATAACAATTGAAAAAAACTTATCGTGACCCAAAATGTTGCCAAGTTTCTCAGCTTGAGGTTACATGTTGCGAAACAAATAGTGTTGGATAATCGCAAAACAATATTGGGCGAGAACATCATTGAGCGAGTTCAATTCTCTCTGTGAGCAGCGAGAACAAAAATAAGCGAAAACTGCAATACTAGAAAATGTGCAATATGCAGTCGTAAATTCGAATGCAAAAACCCAATTGTTAATCAAAATAAAATTTAAGCAAGTGCAAAACGCACATGTATGCGTACTAGTGCAATCTGCCATAAAACAAGCAAGTCCCGTGCGTTTCTCTAATTAACAGGCAGCAGCGATGAAGAAGCGTAACTCGCGCTGCAATTCGGACACACAACAGATGGACAACAACGATGGCAGCGACTTGAGCCTGTTGCAGCGACCGCTGCAGACGGCTCACACGGGTTTCGAGGAGGCGCGCCGCGCCTTCGAGAACGGCACCAGCGAGGTAAGCGGAAGCGCCAGCCACAATCGTAAGCGTGTTTCTCAGTTGCGTTGCGTACGTGACCCAACTGGGTCCAAAAATGGCGTAATATAAACAACGTGTATGAGTGTGTGTGTGTGTGTGTGTGTGAGTGAGTGAGTGTGTGTGTGTAAGGGTAGGTACTCAACCCCTTTTTATCCACTTCTGGCACAGGTGCGTCGCCTGCTCAGCGAGGAATGCAGCCTGATCTACGAGTGTACCGTGTGCCGAAACATGTTCCGCAGCTTGGCAAATTTCATCAGCCACAAACGTGTCTTTTGCTGCATTAGCGCTCGAAGCACGAGCCGTAATACCGGACACACAGTGAGTTAGCCGTAAAGCCAGTGTCCAATTTAATTACAAACTTGGATTTGTTTCGCAAACTTACTAATTGGTTTTGTGTGTTTGCAGGATCAAAACTCGACAATGATCATTCAGGCATCTGGCCAACAGGATTTTCAGAGCATGCTGCGCAGTCGTAGCACAGGCTGTTCGCCAGTGCCGTCCATGCGCGGCAGCTTGCGCGATCTGAGCGGCGTCATTGAGCGCTTGCGTCGCGAGAAGGCGCCATCGGCCGCCGTTAAGCAGTTGCCGCCAGTGCTGCAGCTGGAGTCGGTGCCGACGTCCAGTCAGGCGGTGTATCAGACGATCAAGATCGAACAGGAGGACAGCATCAAAACGGAGCTGAACGAAGTACACAACATGCTCAATCCGGGGCAAACAATTGTGGGACCCGATGGCAAGGCCTTATCCAATCATCAGTACGAGCGACCAAACGGCAGCGACTCGGCTGAAACACCGGATCAATCCATCAGCGATGAGACCGAAACAAACATCTTCTGTGAAATATGTAAAACATCTAAATAATATCTTGTTACGAGCAGGCCTTGCATTTATTCATACGTTCTTTTTGTACTCCAGGCAATTTGACGTTTCAGACGCAAAAAACGCTTGAGCTGCACATACAGAAGCATCATTCATCGTCGGCATTTGTGTTTCAGTGTCCAGCCTGCTCGCTAACGTTTCTACAAGCAGCAGCTGTCATACGTCACCTATCCAAGGATCACAAGTGTGTCTGATTGCATCCCACTTTGAATTATTGATTTTGAACTCTCTCAATTCTTTGGCAGAAAACCAACTCGACGCATACGGATGATGCGGAACACGATCCTGAAGCGTCGCATGCAGCAGGGCGATGTTCAGCCGAAGGGACCAAGCCGTGAGCTGAAGCGTCTGCAGCTCTCCGACGATGTCGTCGGCCAAGTGCCAGATCGAATTGATGCAAATGGCGAGCAGCGCAAGATCATGTCCCTGTGCATTTACTGCGAGAAGTCGTTTGAGCGTCGGGCTGCGCTGTCCACGCATCTGCTCAACTGTCGTGCCAAGCAAGAGGCGTTGGCCAAGCCAGCACCAGCCGTGAAGAAGCTAAAAGCCAACTCAAATGGTGGCAGCATGACCAGTCTGGACGTGCTCGAGGAGAATCCCATTTCAGTTGCATCCGATATGCAGTGCATCGACTCCGCTGCATTGAATGAAATGTTCGCCGGCCTGGCTCAGCAAAATGATCACTATGCGCCTGGCCTGCAGACCGTGTCGCTGGACAAGTTGCAGCTGCAACGCGAAAGCGACTCGGCCAGCTACGAGGCGTCCAACAGTGAAGACGAACAGGACGAGGAGTGCGAACAGACCAATCTGGGCGAGACAAAGCCCAAGATAAAGAAGAAACGCAACGTTCCCATTGAGAAGCAACTGCGCTGCCGTTGCAAGATCTGCAACAAGCAGTTCAATGCGCTTGGCAATCTGCGCCGCCACATTTCCATGTTCCACTATCGCGCACGCCGCTTTGGCTGCACCATTTGCGACTACCGCGCCTTTCGCCGCTACGATATCGTCAATCACCTGGGTTTCACGCATAAAATTGACGGCGATCGCGAAAGACTGGACGAGCAGTATGTGTCTACGCATGAGTGCGAGTACTCCCGCGATGATGTCGATGGCGACATTGTGCTCTTAGATAAGGAGCAGCCAGCAGAGCTGGAGGTGGCTGTCGACTCGAAGCCGGCACCAAAAACATATGAGAAACGCTTAAAGCGTATTAAAACAGTCACGGAGCCGCCGCCGGAGATGGCTCCCAGTTCGCCTCTTGCCACAGCAGCTGCCCCCGCCTTTGCCATCAAGGAGGAACCAGAGGAGGAGCCACTGCAAGCGCCCATGTCCAGCAAAAAGCGTCGCAAATCACGCACGCAAATCTCACCGGACACTGGCGAACGCAGCGCGGAGAAACGTCCCACTCGGAAACGCGTCAAGGCCGTTAACAAAGATTTTGTTTATGATCATGTTAGCTTCAAAACAGATCCAGCTGGTGCAATGGCCGCAGCGAACGCTGTCGAATCCATGCGGGCCAAACTGCGTCGCCACCCAGGTCAAGTTGGGGCCAGTGAGGAGTCGAAGTCCAAGCAATGGGAGCCTTATATAACCGAGGATAAGAAGGCCTTGGTGCAGGGGATTACACATCGCATCATGTTGAAACTGGTGAGCGAGGGACGCGCCGTTTCTGCGACACTTCCGGAGCTGCCCGCTGAGCGGCCGCAAATCCGGCCACGTCTAACATCCTATACGCGTAACGATTGCAGCCAACAGAATGTGGTTGACACCGCGTCCGTCAGCAGCGTGGGCGAAAGCTTTTTTGAAAAGATTGCCAAGCGCACGGCGGCTGCCAGCAAAGATGCGACCGTCTCCAATCTATGGCACAAGGTGAATAACGTTGTTGCGCAACAACAGAAGCCGGAAACGGCGGAGGCTACTGCCACAAATCTGCAGGTGGTCAATACCAAAGCGAATCCCGTCGCTGATGTCGATTCGGAGCCCGAGCACCCACTGGAAATGGATGAGCTGCACAAGACGCCCAACGGCAAGCACAACCTGGTTACTGAGTTGCAGCAGACGCCGCCATCGCCGCCGCGCAAAGGCAACAGCACAAACAATGCTTTAAATACATCCGCCAACGTAGATGCAGCAACGCCTTCGTCGCCCTTGCCAGCCACCGTTGTGGAGTGCCTCAGCAGCATGGAGCCCCCAATGTCGGCGGGAACATCCGCAAAATTTCCGGTGCTACCAAAGCCACCATCCGTATTGCAAGCAGCTGCTAACGGCACAATTCAATTCACATTGGATAGCCTGCTGCGTGCCGCATTGCAGAACTAAACGGATCGGTCATGTCCTGGTTTGTTATTAGCTGTTTTGCTAACAGTTAACTTGGCCTCTCATTTAATGTTTAATCTAACATATAATGTTTTGCACTGGTGTCCTTACTGTGTATTCCTATGTTTATGAATCTTTACGTTTCCATATCAATGTAATGTTAATGTAATGAAAACTTGAGTATTACACAGCTTCATTAACCAAATGAAAATTATAAATGATGAAAAACATAGCATAATTTTTGGCAATTGGCTAATAATATTAGACGCTTTGACTCAAGTAAAAATGGCATTTTTTAAACCATGTTTTAGTGAAAATTGTAAATCTAGTTGATAGTGCAAATATGTATACTTAGTTATATGAAGACACCACTAGAATTGTTTCAGTTTAACAATGTTGTCAATGCTAAAAGCATTGAGGACACGAATCTGCTTGCTAAAATGAATCACACGATTGTATAAAGTAAAATGATCTATTTGGGAGTCCTTTCTCCAGCAACAGGAAATCAAATGCAGCGTTTACATATTGGCAAATTTGTTGTTCAGTGTATGTATTAAGTAAATGAATGTCGTACAAGATAGAGCCTTATATCAAATCACCAAATGATAATAATAAAGTTTATTTTAATCACCAACAACAAGTGGCAATCTAATGCGCAAATTTTGCGCTTCAATTGTGTCTACCTTGACTAAAGTGCCTGTCGCTCAATTGACAAAAAAAATATATGTGCACATATATATAATATATGAGCAGGTCATGTCTCCATTATATATATGTATGTGTTCCAATTACTGGGCTAGTGATTCAATAGCAGGATGCCTCCGCAGTGGTTGATTCAGTGCTCAACAATGGAAATTGTGTCACGGTCAGGAGTGTGAGCGGACGGACGGACGTTTAACGGTTGCAATACGAAACCGAACCAAAAACCGTGCCACATTTTTAACTGGGACATGTGTGTGTGTGTGTGTGTGTGTGTGTGTGTGTGTGTGGGTGTTGTTTTAGACACATAAAGAGCCAGAAAGGGAATCTGAGAGAAAGTATGAGAAATATAAAAATGAAGAGGAAGAGCGAGTCTGCGAGCGCAGCTGTGTGTAATTGGAAACCGAAAGTGAGCACGCCCAGGCCTTGAAAGAGGCTGCAGGCCACGGGCGACACATTTTCTACAAGAAATGAACTTAAAATTGATTTATGTATTATTGCAGCGGTGCTCAACGAGGGAGCAGCAGCAAGTGCAGCAGCAGCAGCAAATTAATGCCACTCACAAAGGCATTAGGTCTCAATACATTCGAGCTAAAGAACTTAGTCTCCTGCAAACAGTGCAGGAATACTTGGCCCAATAACCTAATCCCCTTTTAGCCGGGTTTGCATGCAAAAGGACGAACCAGCATTAGCCTCAACCTCGGACTCCGCAAAGCTGGAACAAAGGTATCGCCAGGTGCACTGGAACAGACCCCAGGTGTTTGGCAAATATCTGTTGATGGGCTCCATAAATGCATTGTTCTCTCTCCGGGAATTGAATGCCCGTGCAGCTAATACGTATGTATGTATATAAATAATTTAGTGAGTGAGTGGGACCCATGCCAGTTAAGAGGCTTACGTTCAATAATAAGTTAGACAGCGCAGAAAAAACAGGGGAAACAAATCAACGCCGTGTTATTGCGCAGCAATTCAGTACCTGCACACATAAGCGGAAAGCGTCCTGTTTATTCCCCGAACGCGCAGTTTCGCTGCGATTTTGTTTTTCGCTATAATGCATTTATCTCTGGCGAGTGGTTGACAAACTTTTAATTAGCGGTGTCCTGTAATTAGATTGCAAGCTGATCCGCAGCCTCTGGATGCAAACGTGCAAATTTCCCATTGCCATTATAACTGACTAGTGCTTAAAGTTATAAACTGTAAAACTTACTTTCAATACCCTAAGTCCGATGAATATGGCTAAAAGGGTATACGGGGTTTATCCAACTGTATCATCTACGATTGGAAAAAAAATATGTATGTTTGTATGTACATATGTACGTGCAAATTTATATATCCGGCAGTCTTTATAAGCTAGAGATCTAAGCTTTTTTAATTTTAGACTTAATTTTTCCCGATATCTTTCACCGGTTTAAAAATATCGATAAAAATCGATTTCAACATTTGGTTTTTAAGCATATTTCGGAGAATATACTTCTTATACTTATACTTAAGCTTTGTGCTGTGCTTAGATTTTAATGCTCTTGTTTAATCCTGTATTTCATTAAGATCATTATTTTAGTAAACGACAGTATGCACTGTATAGGGTATCTACTAGTCGGGCGCTTCCGACTAGAGCCATCTCACTTATTTGATTACACAATGGACTATGAAAATACAGTACAGTACAATCTCGATAATTTAAACACCGGCTAGTACGGACATCATGAAAATTAAGACACTAAAATATTTTCTATTATATAATAAAAATACTTTGTAATCCTGACAACTCGCGATTTCGCCACCTATAAAATAAATTGATTTCTTTATGTAGTAAAAGGAGAAAAAAATATTGAAACAATACAATCGAAACTGAGAAAAATCTTTAAAAAATTGAACAATATTAAAATTGTTAGATTTAAAAATTTAAAACAATTGAAAAGAACACCAAATATGAATTATGAAGGTTTCAATTTAACAGGGGAAAAAAATAGAAACACAAAATAATGGAACTTTCGCATTTCAGTTGATTTTCGCAATTATTTAACTTTTTTACATTTTCTGTTTTAGAATAGAAGTTAACGGAACTTAAACTAAAATCATTTTTTTTAAGTTTATGAAAACTAACAAAAAGAATGACAATGTTGACCAATAATATATACCTATAGATCTGGAAATGCATCAATCTGCCTGTTGCATCCATCTGCCTGTTACATCTATATGCACAAAGCCTTTGTAACGTTTAAACACATTTTCAATGAATTCATGATATAAAAGCAATATGAAATGCAAAATTAAAAAGAGTTATTTTTATTTTGATCGTGGATTTTTTTTGGTTCTGAAATCCGCTTATTCGCATACAACCTGACTTTTTAATTGTCCGGATTATCGAGATAGCACTGTACCAGCTGTTTCAATTGGTATTTCGTTATGGTTTCCATTTCTGTGTACCATAAATGTCTATGAAAGGTGTTTTCGCAGGCTTCTTTCAACAAGCACTCAAATCAAAACTTTGACTTCATAATAAATATAAATATAAAATATATAAATAAATAAATAAATAAATATGGCAAATACAATCGATTAAAAATGTAAACTCGCAATTCTATATTTTGAAAAAATTTTTTTTCAAAAATTCACAAGGGGGGGAGTACATGCTTTTTTACCAAAAATTTTCAAAAAAAATTTATTTTCAATAATGCAAATATTTTAAATGCAGAATCAATTTGCAGGACAAATCAT
>SCDY01001837.1:0-32755 GCA_004143825.1 Drosophila micromelanica | reverse complement strand
TTATGGGGTCAGAGATGCCTCCTTCTGCCTGTTACATACATTTCAACAAAACCATAATACCCTGTTTTACCCATTTTCAATGGGTTCAGGGTATAAAAAACGACATAAAACTATATGTCCCGAATAACTGTCTGGTTAATAAAACAAAAATCAAGCCTTACCATTAAAATAATTTTTTATTTTTTATTTTATTAATTTTTAAAATAATTTTTTAATAAATTAAAATATTGGAAAGAATCGAAAGAATGGAACAAAAAACAATAACAAATCAGGACAAAACTATATGTCCCGAATAACTGTCTGGTTAATAAAACAAAAATCTAGCCTTACCATTAAAATAATTAAAAAAAAAAAAATAGTTGCTTGAAACTAGTTTATTTGATTTCGTACAAATGTGTTTCACATTTTGAAAATATTGCTCAAGGCTGGAGGGATAAACTTTTATTAAGCTTATTTTTTTTTAAAAATGAAAAACATGAATTAAATCTTGCGGAAAATTGTTGAAAATGTTGAAATTTTTGTAATGCATTTTGTAATGTAAGATAAAGAATAAAGACATGAATTGAATATCTTGGATATTGGAATAAAACTCGGTATGTCTTCAGATGATTTTATTCATTTATTTTATTTTTTTTATTCCGATCGACTTTAAAAACATATTCAAAGCGTTTCGTAAAAATGTAAATGTAGTTTTTTAAAGCTCTCTATAAAACTTGAATTAAATTTGGCGGGAAATGGTTGAAAATTGAAAAAATTGAAAAATTATAAAATTTTTTTTGTATCGCTCAATCGAATATTTTGAATATTTGACTAGCAATAACAGATTGTTGGAATAAAACTGGGAATGTCCTCAAATGATTACTTTGTTTGAATGGCTATTTCTCGATTTGTGCTGAAATTGTTATGGATAAGCTGCAATTCTAAAATCCTAGAGTATATATAGCTATATATATATAGCTATGGTTACACGGTTCCCGTTTGCGACTCGAAATCAAAATGAACTCCGTTCTTCAAAAAGTCCACAAATATCCATTTGGTTTGGATTCGCCGCGTTTGAATGCAATTTGTTGCGAATAAATAATTGGACGTGGGGACTGAGAGCCAATACTATTTACAATATATATATTTTCATTACCAACGCGCCGCCATCTTGTGTGCGACTGCAATTGCGAGGGTGTCTGAGGAGCGGGGGTGGGAAGTACCGTAATGTGGATGTGTCCATTTTGGTCGTACGACCCCTGGGGCAGCCGAGTGCGAAACCATTCAAATTTCTCGATAAAATGCAGGGTGCGCTTGTTTATTTACTAACATTAATACCTGTATGTATCTAGATTATATATAGCATGCACAGACATATATCAGTATGCAGTTATTTTTGCACCGGCATGAAAACATAATTAAAATTCTTTATTGCATTTTTTTAAGGCATGTTTATATTCATTATTATTACCACCTAGACGAAACTCTTTGTAATTTAAATTCGATCTGACGAGTCTATATTCAAGTTCTTCAAAGTTCTTTTTTTTTTTTATATATATATATTTATTGTTTTGCAAGGCATCGATGCCTTATGAACAATATGTATCATTAGTTTAAAAAAAAATATCACCGGGGTATTTTCAAAGTTCTGGTTTAAAAAAATATTGTTCAGTTCGGTTGAAGGCTTAGTTCAAAAATTTTAAATGTGTACATACATAAACATATAATCTTTGATCAAGTATTTTTAATGTAATGCAAAAGCTTGATGTGTCGTCCTTGAGCTTTTGCTCCTTAATCATTAGCTTTTTTGTAGTCTGTACCTTGAATGCGACCAGTCCTTAGTCCAAGTCAATTTAGATACATATATATATTCCATTATACTGCTCTCAGGCCTCGCCCGCTCTGTGGGCATAATTATCAGAAAACTGAAACAGGCGCCAGGACTTGACTACATACAATTTATTTATATACGCACCTCACAATAGAATTACAAACAGTCGTATATGTATATATATAGATGTTAATGTTCGATATACCCATGTATGTGTGGTGTTATTTATGCTATATATATATAACAGTGCATCTATTTAAGTATTTACGCATATATGTGCGTGCATATTTACATTTGACAATGTTAATACATATGTATATATATATATATATAATGCATTCGGTGAGTAGGCTGAAAATAAGGTGGGTGCGCAATTCGAATTCGTAGGTACTTATGTACTTTTATGCACATGCATGTGTTCGTATGTTTCCATTAATGCCGGATGTGGATAAACATATATTAAACATGATAATTTAATGTGTTTATAACACATGTACATATATGCAGTAAATATTCCTTTGGAGGAGAGTTACCCAAATTTTCAAGTACAAATCGTTTTTCATGATGCGTTGTTTTTTTCGCTATTTTATTTGGGCAAGCATCTCCCCAAGAAGACCACTGTATTTATCTCCATACATATATATTGCACAACATGCAATTTATTGTTAATGCATTCCATATATATGTATGTTCGATATGTACCTATCTCATGCTCCCTGCATTTAAGTCACCCTCTGAATTTATCAACTGCACAGTTTGGAGTGCAATATATATGTACTTATGTGCCAATACTATTTGTGTATATAAGGTAATGTGAATGGATACAGATTTTCTGCAAAACATGGCTCGTTACTGATATAATTATGTAAAATTAGTGGACAACGAATATGGTGGTATATTGCCGCACCTTAATAAATAAAATAAATTACGTATCTGATATGTATAAAAGTATAATATTATATACAAAATATATATATGAAATTTAATTTAATTAAGTAATATATATATAATTTAAATTTTATAACGCCTTTTCCATATATATTTTACATATAAATTTCCTCGTCCGCTGATTAAGTGTTATAATTTTAATTCTAAAATAAACTATGGCCGCACCTTAATAAATAAAATAATGATGTATCTGATATATAAATATATATTGTAATATATCAAAATATATAATTTAATTTAATAATATATATATATATATACAAATTAAATTTTAAAACGCTTTTTAAATTTATATTTTGCGTATGAGTTTCCTCGTCCTCCGATTAAGTTTGATAATTTGAATTTTAAACTAAAAATTAATATTTGGTGGTTTCTCCATTTGGCCCCGCTGGCAATAAATATAAATAAATATTTTTCAAAATGTGTTTTTAATGTACATCTATAATTAGAATTAAACTTAAGGTCTTACAACATATAATGGGCACTCCTTCAACGACTTAAAGGTTCCAACAGTCAAGAAGATGATCTCCACAATTGGATACTCCTGGCCGCTTTGCCTGGCCTCACACTGGCTACATATATTCAAATAATTTTAATAATAATAAATAATAACTATAATATATTATAAAGTAATGCAAAAGTTGTTCTTTGGTAAGTTTTGCACTTACATACGTTTATGTCCATTTATTGGTAATGGGAATGCAATTTATATTCTCGCAGTTGCGGAGGGGGCGCTCGTAGCCTCAAGTCGCAAACAGATCTCCATTTGCGATCGAGCAGATGGCGAACTGCTCTGTTGACCCAGTAGCGTCCTCGTCCTCGTCCTCGTCCTCGCAGGATGTCGTTAAGCAACTGCAAAACTGCATAAATTCAAACACATGTGTGTGTGCTGTATAGCGGTAACTTTATACGTAAATGTATCTTGTATCTTTTATTTGTGCACGCCGAAAACAAGCCAAAACGAGTTTAGGAACTTTGCGGCCTCTAAAGATTTCGTATTGTTTTCAAATAAAACGTTAGCCCCTCAAGTGGACGATTTTTCTATGGAGGTGGTAAAAATATTAAATCGTTGGATTAGCAACTAAATCCTTTGATCATCAGAAGCATTTATATTATTATTTGCAATTATTGTAAAACAAATAGAATAATAGCAACAAGACCTGACACAGTTAATATTTCGAATCTACCAACGTTTTTCAAGTCGAAGATGAACCTCGTCCTGCAGGAAGGGTCGAACTGAACTGAATATCTTTGTGTATCTTTGTATGCACATACATAATAAATTCGTTTAACGGGACTGGATTGTTGTCGGTCGGTCGTCTGGTCGTCCACATCCGCGCTTCTGACATTGGAAAGAGCATCTGGCGAGTTTACCACTTTTTAAGCTTTTGTTTACTATATTCTTGTGTGTGTGTGTGTGTGTGCGTGTGCGTGTGTGTGTGTGAGGCCAGCGGCCAGTGTTAAACGGTTTTCTAGCCTCGTCAGCCACGCAAGCGTCCTGCTTTTTAGGGGTTTCTCCATAAACCATAGACAGCCACTGCAACCCTTGTCTGTGTGTGAATAGCGGTCAACCCTAAAGCTGAAGGGGCGGCGAGCAGCCCCCAAAAAATATCATTAGATGCGTCTACGTCTGTGAAACGGTACTACATTCAAATCATATTTTATCAGTCATATATATGTACATATATGCTTGTCCCTCAGCAGATGTTTTCATGTGACGCTGCGTACACTGAAAAAAAAAAATGAAAATCTTATTCAATAAATACAAATACCAAGTCTTGATATCAAGAATATTTTACATAATTTATTCGTTTATTCGATGATTTCAACATTATTTGAGCCAATTTATTTCCAAATTAAGCAGAATTCATGTTTTTCAATTGGAGCGATATATATATAAATATATTTTATATAATTAATTTTTGAAAGCGATGATTTAAACTTTATTTAACAATAATAAAGTGTGCTTAAAATTGGAATCAAATTAAGCTCGACGCTTTTCTCCGAGTGTAGCTTTATAGTTTCCATAGCTTCAGTGCATTGCAACGGTAAACATCAACATCAGCAGTGGGACATAGTACCTGACCGATCTCGGGCAGGGTCATAAGGACAAAACGCTAATTTATGCATACAGAGAACGGGACGGACATCAACTGAAATCCCATACTCACATGTGTTTGGACAGGTAGCGCACCGAAAGGGAGACGAATGCAAGGGTTGGACACTGATTTGGTCCTCGCTGTGCTTTCCGGTCATCCGGATCGGTTTGCTTTCGATAGCCGACAGCTGGTGGCGTTCGTTACTGGCCCTATCTATCCCCTGACAGACAGCAGACAGCAGACAGCAGACAGCCAAAACCAAGCTCATTTACATAACGTAAATTGTCCTGCCCAGATGCTGTGCCTCGGAGAGTATGGAAACTGATCGTGTGTCTCGTATATGTAACTATATCACGGATAAATACCAATACTTACAATCTATATAATTACATATATATTTTATTTCGTTTGTCAAATGTACTTAATTATCTCCGAAATACACTTATTATTATTGTTATTAAAAATATAAATTAAAAATATCTAGTCTGGGAATCTTTGCTATTCTATTGTTTAAAGTACATCTCAAATTGAATATAATTCTAATAACAACTAATAAATATTGTTTTACATTTGAATACCTAGATCTTTTAAAAGACGGCATAGCAGGGTAAGGCAAATGTTTTTGATGTGTAAAAGAAAACAACATTTTCAACGCCTTCATCATGCATATATATACAGTGTGCCACTTAAGTCAACGTACCCCTTAAGCATTTGCACGGAACAGACCACAATTTTGTAAAATTTGTACAATAAAAATAAAAAAAATGGTTTATTAAAGCTTGTTTGATTACCTTTTCATATGTTTGAATTTTATTTTAAATTAGGGAAAAAAAAACATAAAAAAAAGAACAAAATTTGCGCAATTTAAATATTCGGGTTTTTCTTATACAACGATAAACAACTATTTTATCTAGAGAAAAAATTAAATCTAATATTTTGTATGATACCCATTAGTTAGTAATTTATTATTATTTATGCAATTTATTTTTTATAATTTTACTGGTGTATTCCTGTCCAATTTTAGCCCATTCTTCCTCAATATGCATTATATTGTATAAACTGAACAACTATTGAAGCAGATTCATAAAATGACATTGACATAGCTAACAAGGCCGGCCCACTCTTGATGCAATGCCTTTTGCAGCTAGTTTTTATTGCTTATGTGGAGCTTTCGATTTTCTTTTTCAAGTATATTCCACACGTACTCTTTCGAGCTTAGGTCGGGACTCTCCGATAAATAAGACGTGTCATAATTGATATAAAGTCGGGTGTTTACGGCCCAATGTCTTGTTGAAAGTAGAAATCTGAATCTATTTCGAATTACTCAGCGCTGCTTTTTAAGCTTCTTTTAAGTATATTAATGTACTTGTTTTGATCCATCGATAAATTCTAAGCTTCCCAAACCATATATTTCTATTTTATTTTTTAATTATCAATAATTATTATTAATACTTGTCGCCTGTATGACAAAAGCAGAATTTTGTTAGCCTTTCCTTGCCTTTTTTTTAAAAAGGGTGTTAAGTTAAGTTATCATGCTAGATTTTGAATGGTAGAGTTGTGCAGCTGAAGCTGTAATATATTTAATTTTTCGTTGGCGATTTTTTATTTAATTTTTTTGTAATTTTTAGCCATGCCATAATTTTTGTAATGCTGGGTTCAGGGTATCTCCTAGTCGGGAGGTCTGAACTAAAGCAATCTTACTTGTTTTTTATTCCAGTTTGTACACTGCGGGTAAAAATAATTCTAAATGAATTGAACTATAAAGTAAAATTATAATTATATAAAATACAAAATTATACAAAATTAAAAAAAAAATGTTTTTTTTTTTTTAATTTTTGTATATTTCATATATTAACTGGAATATGCTTCGTAAAATTTTATTTAAGAATTATTGGGGTTCGGTGCTGTTGCCACTATGCTTTTAAAAGGGTATTTAGTAGCTGGGCACTCTTGAATTGAGCATTTTTCGCTGAAAGTATGATATTTTTGTTTCAAATGTTCTTTCTTAGAAATGCGAATATAATCAATCATTTGGCGAAAGGCTGCAAAGAAAATCCGGAGAGTTAAGTAACGATAACTAAGAACTGTGTGTTTCTTCTGGGTGGGTGGGTGTTATTGTCCACGAGGCACAAGATGATGGGGGTGAAACAATTCGGGTAAAGCCCTCAAAAAGTGCGATGAAAAACTAAGTAATGTAAAGGAGAAAAAAAAATTAAAAATAAAATAATTCTTATAGACAACATGCGGAGAAGTGTGAAAGAAAAGTGAAAACGTTGGCATTTTATTTATTTGTGTGTGTGTGTGTGTGTGTGTGTGGTGTAGTACGGTGGGTTCAACTGGCTGTCCGCTGTCCGCACCCACAATTTGCTTGTTCTTTATTTTTCGGCTCGCCTGAAACGCGTTTTTAGCAACCCCACCAAGTCGCCATTGTGGGAAGCAGTTGCCCATTTTTTGCTCGCCTTTTTGAGTTTTTTCGAGTCTTGATTTTTGTACGGCGCTTTTCCTTCCGGCGCAATATGAACGCGAGAGGGGGCACGGATAGCGATGGCCACGCTTTTGGGTGATTGTGGAATGGGGAATGGGGCGAAGAAAGAGCAGAGACAGCAGCACACAAAGATCCTGCGCAAATACAATTTAATTGAGGGGAGGACCGAGTGTGGCACGTCCAGTCCAGGCCTAAGGAGGTGCCGGATGTGCGCTCTGTTGACGGGGCATGGGATGGGATGGGATGGGATGGGATGGGATGCTGCTCCGTTCAGTGGCATACTCGAACTGGACTCGCTCTCCCTTTCTCTCTTTTTTTCTCCCCCTTCTTACTTGGCAGTGCGCACAACAATTTAGAATTTAATTTTCTCGAAAAGAAGCAAATCAACAAAAATTGAAGTGATAAAAAGGAAAACGCTGCCGAGAAAGTATTGGCGAGCCGAGGTTAAAGTTGAACCATTTTACTTTATGCCGTACACATTCAATGTGGATACTTTTAATTTATGAGTAAAGTGTCTTCGATTTTCAAAATTATCGCATACTATATTAGACTAGAGGCCTAGGCCAATGTTGGTTGTTTTTCAGCTTAACTGGTCTAGCATAAAGATGCCCTGCAATAAATTCAACAAATTATTATTCTGATGTTCTTTTTTATTTGTTATTTTAAAGTAATATTATTTTACCTTGTAATAATGTTTATATCAAAACTTTCCCTGTTGAAAACCAATTAATTTTTTAAACAACAAAAATTGGACACAAAAATTTTATTAAAAAAAAAACACATTTAACCAAGTGAAAAGTGAGGATTTCAAGTGTTTCCAAAAAAACCTAATTTATGATTCGTCTCAACAACAATGCCTTCAAAGAAGACATTCGGACTCGACCGTTTGTTTCTGCTGTTCTTTTTCTTTCGTTTGGCATAACTTTTTTTTCCTTCCTTTCGCCTTGTTTTGCTTTTTTTTCTTTGCCATGTTTAATTGCCCGAAAGTGGCGCAACGGGCCAGGCTTTAAATGGGGGAGCGGGTGGCTAACAATAACTGCCATGGTTAAGAAAAAGAAAAGAAACAGTAAGAACCCACATCAGTCCCAAAGCAACAAAGAATTTCTCAACGAAAAGATAGCCTGCAACAACTTTGAATTAAATTGGCAACATTCGTACCTCGATTGCTATGAAATAATCAGGGTAATTATTTATTTTGAATGGTCTCTTTCGTCGATTTCTTCTTGTTTACTTCCATGGCAGCCAATCTATACCTGAATATGAATGTCATTTAAAGTTGGCTAAGCCATATATTGAGTTCATAACACTGCGTTAGTATAGGAACCAAGCATCTTGAAGTAATCATACCTAGAGCCCCTTGAATATTGGTAAAAGGGTTTTATTCTAATTTTTTATTCTAATTCTAATAATTCTAATTAAAGTAATTCCAAGATCATAAGGTAGACGTTCTCGAGTGGCCAAGTCAATCCCAAAACCTCAAGCTCATTGAGATCCTCGGGAGAGAGCTTAAAAAAGAAGTCGGAAAAACTGTTTGCCGAATCAAAACCCAACTATGGGAAAATATCCAAAGAGCTTGGTACAATATTCCAATAGGAAGCTAATTTTTTTATGAAAATATTTAATATTTGTTTTATTCGAAATCTTTATTTTATTATAACATGGTTAGAATAAGTTATGAAATTCGTATTGCTTTTTTTTATTGATGGGAAAATAAACGCAAAATAAGCTGTTGAAAAATATTTGGAATTTTTCACTTATATTATATGAGAACAGGATATTCTGTATTTCAAAAATCGAGTAAAAAAAAAATTATTTTAAATATGTGCACTTTAAATAAATAGATGTAATCGAATTATATAGTTGAAAAGTGCGCCAGTAACGGACATTGCACAGGTTGAATATATAATATATATATATATATATATGGAGTACGTGAACAGGTATAAAAACGGAGATATTTTTTCTGAAACTATGAGCATCTGGAAGTAAGCCGCAAAAGGACCCCACTCGCCGAGGCTGCTCTCACGTGTGTGTGTATGTGTGTATCTATGTGTGCATAAATGTACATACGCCAGCAAGCCACTTAACTATCTTTTTTTTTGTGTTTTCTTTTCGTTTTTTTTTGTTTTTTGGTAACTTACTTGAAATAATAATATAAATTACAATGCGAAACCCTTGGTTTTGGTAAGTGGATGGCAATGCCAGTTTTTGTGCCCTCTCGCATTGTAACCCTTTCACGCACTTTTCCATTACAAGCTCGCGCACTCACACACGCACACACACGCACACACACGCACACACACACACACACACAGGCACGTTATGTATGCATGATATAATGTTAATTACAGAGCTTGGAACGTTTACGCGGTCGCGTCGAGCATTCTACCGTAAAAACGTCTGCTGACCGACGACTGACTTTTGTTAGCCCGCTTCTCACTCCCTGTTCCGTGGCTGACCCTACCATGGGAGACCCCTTCCTCGTCTGCAGGCAGGTAACGGTAACAACAACGGCAATCGGTGTGCTCGTTATTGTTGCAACTTGCGTCGACAACAGTTGTAGAATTATATTATATTCAAGTCTCTCTTGCACCTTGCCGATCGAATTCAGTGCAGCAACTAACAACATTAAGTAGTTAATGTTTCACTAAACTCCTAATCAGTTTATTGGCTGTCCAATTTAGTAGTAGTAGCAGCAGTAGAATATAAATGGATAATAGAGAGAAATACCTTCATTTGATGAAAATTGAAAACCTGCAAATTTCTTAGTTTAGAAGTTATTCAAAAATTGTCACAAAAAAAAAATTGTAACAAGCTTGAACAGAATGTTTACTCGTGTATTTGTATCTATTTATAAAAAGAAGCCGCCCATCAACCCCCTGTTGAGCTACTTTCATTGATGTGATTTGAGGATGCTCAAATAAAATAATAATATTTTTGCTGACCAAAATAACATTCGAGCTTCGACGTTTGTTAATAATGTTTTGTTGTAATGAGAAAAAGTTTTGATACTCTCCCCACCCCGCCTATTTTTTATTTTTTTTTTGATTAAGAAGTAAAAATAAAAATCGCTCGAAAAGTAATCAAAACTTTTTTAACAGTGAGCTCAAAAGGTTGTCAAAAGTTGAAGATAACGCTAAATAAATTAATTAAAGCATTCTTAAAGTTAAGATAAGAGGAAATATAAATAAAATATTTTTAAAATTATGTTCATAATTTGCAAAAAATAAATTAACAATATATCTTGGTAAAAGGTAAAAATAAACCCAAGTAAGATTGCTCGAGTTAAATTGTTTTATATGTTTTCTACAATAACTTCTGTGTTTCCTAACCGATTTTGCCGTAGATTCTTTTAGTTCTACATTATATAAAAACATTCATTTGAACCAAATGTTACATAGATTTGCTCAAAGCCATTATAATCCAGTTGGAAATAAACTTTAGTATACAGCTTTCATAAAAACTATCGACATAAAGAGGCAGTTTTGGTTTCTTAGGGTTCAGATTTGGATATAGCATACAGGATAGTTCTTAGTTAAGTTCTTTCTCTATGTAAATTTTGGTTGTGGGTAGTTTGTTTTTTTTGTTTTTTTTTTTTTTTGTTTTTTTGTGTTTTGTTGTGTTTTTTTTTTTGGGGGGGGGGGGGGGGGGGGGGGGGGGTTCATCCCTGTGACTGCATGTATAACAATGCCTCAGATATTTGAACATTAACAATGGGAGCGTCAGTCCATAAAAGGGTTTGAGGATTGATTTGTCTTCCGGTTAATGGGGCGAGGAAAATTGACTACATTTAATTGAAAAGTGAACTAGTATAAATAAAGGCGCTGCTGTCCATTTACTCATCCTCATACACACGCACACACGCACACACACATGCAAACACGCAAACAGGAAAATTATTGTATTTACCATAGTTTTTGCGCTTTTTGGTCAACATTTTTTATATTCGTTCACAAAGCGCAATTTTTTTCGCCGCTATTGAAGCTAGAGACTTTGAATTTTGAATAAAAATTCGTTGGCTAAACCGATATACCAGATACCTCGAATCGCTAAGTTTGCACAATTTTAAAGCTAGAGTCACCAAATTTGGCCCACAGTTTTCAAAATTTTGGCGATGATATTCGAACTGTAAATTAAAAATTTTAAATATATACTCTCGTGAGAAATTATATATTTTTTTTTTTTACATAAGAACACTTACTTCTGTTGAATTTGTTATTACAGTTGTACAATAGTACATAGTACGGGAGGACTAGTCGTCTGTCTGTCCGTCTATTTTTGACCAGTTGTTCCTGCTGAAAGCCTTATCAGACGACTGATGTTGGTGATATTTATTAAATTATTATTATTATTAAATATACACTCTAAACGATATCTTTCGATACCTTTTGAACTATTGTATCAAAACCTCTTATTTAAAAAAAAAAAAACAATTTATTTTTACCGTTCGTTCATATTTGATATGCAATGGTCAGTTGATTTTTATTTATATTTTTACAAAAGGTAAACATGGACATTTTTAACATAGATCAAGAAAATGTTAGCCCTATAAGGTCGGTTATGAAATTATGATGGTCTCTGCAAGGGCATAAAGACTTTAAATTCAGTTTCTGCATTCAGTATTTAACAGCGGTTTGTCTTTTCGGTCAAGGGGTGAGTTGAAACTTTGCTAAAAGAGCGCAAGCAAGAGAGTATTTCCCAAAATATCCCATGGTACTTTTCAACAGCGACCTCTACAAGCCGGCAGCTGCACTACGACTTCGTCATTGTTATTTTTATTGTGTAGGTAAGAAGGTCCTTGATACCCTTGCAATTGCTTAAAATGTAACACATTCATGTACGCCCATCAACATTATTTATCACATAGTTCTCTGTTGCCAATCACATGCCCAGAAAATTGATTTAAAAAGTCGAAAAGCCGCCAGGCAACTTAAATACCCTTTGCATGGTTTGGGTCCAGCAAAAGGTTGCCCAACGCAATCCGATTTGCGTTAATATTTACAAACGAATAAAAATGCAAAACGTTTTAAAAGAAACGCAAAAAAATGCTACATTTCAAGTGAATGCTGAAAAAAACGCCAAACATATGCGCCAAAAGAAAAAATACGTACGAGAAAATTCCCAGGGGATCAGGACACATAATTGCCGCGATTTGCCGCCTTTTAAATTGTTTTTATTCTCACATTTGACTGTGTGAAGAGTGGGATTGGCCACTTTGGCATTTAAACAAACACATTATGTTGTTGGACAAATATCGTGCAGCACCGCGGACCTGTACTGAGCACGGCACTTGACCACAAAGTCATGTTAATTAACATGCGGCCAGAAGCGATTTTTCGACGGACCCGGACCCGATCTCAGTCCCAGCGCCAGAGACAGGCGGACATTGGTAAATGGCCAAGTGAATGTGAATACATCTCTCCTGGCTCTCCTGCCTGTTGCTTTTACCCAAATTCGCAAGTGCGAAAACGGCAGGATTCAAAAAAAGTATATACAAAAAAAAAAAAAACACACCATAAAAAACCGTTGAAATCGTCTCTTGTTGCCTATTTTTTCACGATGGGTCAATTTGAATATTTTTTTCTTTTCTGTTTTTACCCATACAGCGAAGTTCAAAAAAGAAATATTCGCTTTGGTTGTCTTTGGGGAAGTTAAACCAAAAGAGATTAGCTCGTTCTTTTAACGGTTGAGCCATCGATTAATTGGTTTGACTCCCTGTTCTACATCGTCATCACGTTAAAAGCGGAATGAGTTCGGCCCTAGGCCAGAAAACTTAAATAAGTGAAGTACAAATATGCAACTGGAAAGTGCCGTAAAGTATACTATGGTCTCTATGAAAACTAGATTAAGTTGCCACTGAAGGTAGCAGAAAACCTGTTTAAATAAAATATATACATTTTTAATACAAAAAAAAAAATAAAATAATCTCGCAAACTACAGTTCCATACTTCTGATCCATAATTTATGCAATTATTTATTATAATGTTATTACAGTAAATTGATTCGCTTCATTAATATATGTACATTTCAAGATTTGGTTTTCTTACCATGAATCTACAAAATCTCGGAGAACAACAGGTAGAGGCAACAAATTTAGTATCTTAGTATCTAAGATAGAGACTTAAAACTTTGGTTGTATAGTATTAGTATAGTATTAAATATGACGATGCACTCCAAATAGCTAATCGATCTACAGTTTGAAAGGTAGAGCCATTAAATTTATTATGCAGGTGATCTTCCCCAAAGATTGCGTCCTTAATATCCCACTTTCTTGCTTTATTGTATTTTTTATATTCGTTCACGAAGTGAAACAACTATATTGGGCTTGTGCAATGTCTGTCATGCTGTCTGTCTTTCCGGATGAATGCAAATTTGATTTGAACAGGCCACCTCAAATCGCAAATCGATGAAAGATGAATATTTCTCACAGCTTTTCAGATAGATAAGCTGATGATCAGCGCCCTAAAAACTGAGAAACTGAGAAAGCTAGAGATATATCGGATATATTTTACTGAAATGCTCCTCAAGCATTACAAAAAAAATGTTCAGTCATGCCCCTTCCCGCCCCCGTAACTGCAAAAACCGATATATCTGACGCAAAAATCGATTGGGGCATTTTTTCTTAAGAACCAAAAAAAAATATATAGACCGAAATTTGAAGATTGGTAATATGTATATCTGAAAGTATAAGGTTTTTCATTTTGGATACTTCCCCCACTTGCCCCAAATGTTATGTACGTTATGTCCTTAAAATTTCATTATTTCATGTGTATGTGTATGTATGTATGTATTTGAGATTGAAAATTTAAATCAAAACAACCCGATCAATTCAATGCAAGTCGATATTTTCTCGTGTCCCCGATAAATCAAAATCTGGCACAGTTTTAAAGACACAGTTAACTAGTTTGGTATATAAATAGCTGGTCACCTCACCGGAATATCGGGATCTTGACATACCGTCATGCCCATTAGAACGTTTTCTAAAATTCTAAGTGTAGGTAACTATTGAAGCGACTCGACTAGAAGTTGAGCCTGAGTGCTGCACACATCTAGGTTTTCAACTGAGGATCTGTGCATGAAGTGAGCTGCATATCAGGCTGCTTAAGCATACGACCAATTCATTTCCTCATAACAATGCTCAACCAAAGACAATATAAATACTAAGATGAGTAACGCGCATACATTCAAACGTTAGCACGAATTTCTGGTGTGGCTTTTCGCTCTTCAAACGCCACACTAGCCGAGTGGCTCTTCGCTCTCGAAAACAAACGCCACATTAGCCGAGAGCGAAAAGCCACACGATTCAATGCCGAAGTCGTTGCGCATCTGCCGAAGACAAGAGCCACAAGACACGAAAGCAGTCGCCAGGCTGCCTTCAGCGAAGCTGGTCGATGCCGGTGCACGCTGGTCTGCACGATCATCCAGCCAATGGCATGCAAGCTCATATGTTTGTATGCGTGATTTTTGCAGGCATACGTACACGACAACAGGGGCGTATATAAATTAATTTAAATTTTATTATTTAGAAATAAATAATATTTTTAAACAAAATATAATTTATATTATATATTATACATTTTTAACAAACTTGCAAATATATATTTAGATGTCAGTGGGCTAACTCAAAAAATCCCCCCTGTCTGCGCCACTGTTCTCAATTTTAGACAAAATGAAGCTGCCTTGTGGCTTTTCTTTATACTGCGTTACTCATCTTAGTGTTTGTATGGTCTTTGGTCCGACCAATGTTTTAACTGCTTGCACTGCTTGCACTGCTTGCTGCTCTTTAGCTAAGAGACTTTTGTATTCCTTAACCGATTTTTATAAATAGTAATAAATAATTCAAAACTCAAAAACAAAACCATTTTACCCTTTTTACATATTTTTAATGCGTTCAGGGAAGGACTGTGCCGATTAAGGCGATGTATGAAAAATCAAAAATATTCTAAAGCCTTTGACTGCCTCTCAATAGACTAGTTTCACATCTTGAACGAATTTAAAAATGTAAAAAATCAAAAATCTAATCCAATCTAAGAAACGCACGACTCGTTCACGTTCCTAACTGTTATTGTTATGAAAATTTTTTTTTTTTATTTGGTGACTCTAGCTTACAAATTTTAGGATATGTACACATGAAGTGTGCCAGCGCTGATGCAAATTGGACATCCCAACAATGGGGGAATATTCTATGGCCAGATGAGTCCAAAGTGGTAATGTCCAAGTGGTAATGAATAGACGTCAAAGGAACACAGAATCCAAGCCCCAGTACACCACAAGATCCGTTAAGCATGGAGGGAGTAGTGTAATGGTATGGGCCTGTTTTTCCTACTAAGGAGTAGGTGCAATACCACCGCGAGCACCGCAGCAAGAAAGTACAGTAATGATTTAGTGCAAACTCCTTGAACGTTTGGGAGTGGCCTGCTCTGTTGGATCATTTTGTAAGGAAATTAAAGTAGCCTGGTCCTAAATTCTCCTAAAAGGATGCCAGGAGTTGATTCCATGCAAAGACGCTGTGCAGTTGTCATTGCCAATAAAGGACACTGCACCAAACAATAAATGATAAATCTAGATTTAGTATTAATAGTTGTAAACTGTTAACTTAAAAATTCGTTAGATATTGGTCATTTTTGAAATTTTAAATCTATTTTCGAGAAGTGGTGCTATTATTTTTTCGCCTAATTTTACCAATTTCAATAAAATTCCTTTAATTTTTCGCGGGTGTATGTTAAAAAATAAATATATTTGGATTGTTTATTGGGCTGGGCAAGACTACAACATATCAAGTCAAAGTGTGGCAGTAAAGTTGGAGAGGGCGGATTTAAACAACTTCTGGCTCACCACAGGATTGTGTGGGAACTTTGGCCATATTTGAACTTGATTTACTACGATGAGGCCGAAAGCAAAACCTGTCACAACCTTTTGTGAACCAAAGGGGCTAACAAAAAATTAACAAACAAACAAGTAAGAACGTTGCAGTCGGGTGTAACCGACTGCGCTATACTTGTTCACGTTCTTTGTAAGCTAAATTATTGTTATTATTTTAAAAAATTCAGGTATTGTACAATTTGTGTGGTGCTGGGGGTGGGTGAGAGGGGGGGTGGGGATGGGAAGCTTCACTATCTAAACTAAATGCTTAAATAACTTCTAAACTAACTACTAAATTTTGATATTTGAAACGAAACAAGATTTACAAAAATAACAAATAAATAAACTGGTTCTGCGAACTTAAAAATACAAAGTTTAGCTTTCTAGAGCACACATCGACTTCCAGCCAAGTATATATACAGTTAATGCCTGTCACATACATTTGCTCAAAACCATTATACCCTTTTTTCCATTTTGTAATTTTCAATGGGTTCAGGGTACAAAATAAAAACACAATGACCATAACCACGACGTTAACCATGACAGAGCCATAGAAGAGTGGGCAGTCAACAGGTAGTTGGCGTTACGTACCCATATCCCGTTTTTTATTCATTACTTCTGGTTGCTTTTTTGTCGAACACTTTGTATCCATTATCGCATTTTTTTGCCACGGCTTTTGCAGCGTTTTTTTCAACGCGCGCATTTCCCCCAAAGGGCTTCACAAGCCATGGCCAACAGCCACATCCACAGCCGCAGCTCACTCCCAGCTCAGTCCCATCTCCAGGCCAGCCACAGCCGCACATCTGGTCAACAATTATCTCATAAACTGCACGTCGACATTGGCACACGACCATTTGACGTTTCGTTTCCAAGCTGGGGGGTCGGGAGGAGCTTTCCCTTTCCTCCTCTCTCATTGACGAGAGAAAATTGAAAAAATAAAAAAAAATTCAATGCTTTGTGCAACTTGTAGGGATGACAGGGAAAACTGCCTTTTTTTCTTTGTGTTGTATTAATTTAATTGAAAACCGACGGCTAATTCAATTAATCAACTGATAATGTAGATGTATTAATTCTCAAATTATAGTCAATAAGTGAGTCTTCCGGTCTGGGAAATGAGAGCTGCAGGTTTTTTTGTTTTTTGGAAATTTTATTAAAGCTGATCTTGTACCCTTTCGGATATTTTATACCATACGTAGATCAAGTTTATTTCAAATCATCGATAATCCTTTTCATTTCCTTATTATCAATATATGTCGTTTTTTTGAACCGGAGTTTTGGGTATATCTCTTTAAATATAAGAGTTAGAGTTTTGTATATAATATGTTTTTTATACCTCACTCCTCACTACAGACCTGCGAATATATATTTTATTTTAGAAGAAAATCAAGCATTTCCGCAGATGCAGATGTGTGGATGAAGCGGAAGCTATTTCTGTATTCATGTGCAGAATTTTGTAAAGCTTTCTTGGTTTTTTTCTCTAAAATAATTAAGTTGACCTTTATGCAGCTGAAGTTTAAGGAGTTCGGTACGAAATTGAGGATGCGACATTGAAGATAGGGACTTGAAACTTTGGAAACTTCAGACAATGTGTTAAAATTTGTTGCCACGCCCACTTGGATATATTTGATTGAAATGCTCCCCAAAACATCAGAGCAAACAAAGTCCACGACAATTCGCATCTCTCTCTCTCTCTGTTTTAAAGCAAAAGTCACCAAAATTGGCAGCAAGCCACATTTCAGCCAAACACAAATTACAAAGTACCGAAATTTTCCAAAATAACAACAATAATTAAGACAATTACTTGTCTTTTTCTCATTGATAGTTTTTCATTTAATTATACTCGTTCACGAAGTGAAATGAGCATATTGGTTTTGTACCATGTCCGCATTGCTGTTCGTCCGTCCGTCGGTCAGTCTGTCTTGAAATTTTGGATATAGACTCGTACCCGTGCTGGTGACTTCTTCAAATGATTTCACAAAATCTTGCATTTGTTTTGCAGGGATGTTCCCCCAAACATCACAAAAAACATTTGTGGGTTTCACCTCCTCTTACCCCCAGAATAGCAAAAGCCGATGTACTTGATAGCTCAAATCGATATGGTTTGCATATTAGCACAATTTTAAAGCCAAAGTCAGCTGGTGACTTCCCCTGAAGATTGATTAAAATGTTGGATATGCCAATATCAGTTTTTGCGTTAGAGTCACTAAATTTGGGATATATTTTGCTGGAATACTCCGCCTCCGTATACGCAAAAATCGATAATTCTGGCTGATCCAGTCGATAAAACGTGTTTTCTTATATGTAGATGTCTGGATGACATCCCCTAAGGATTGCGACCTTAAGTTTTTTAGCTAGAGTTACCAAATTAATTTGGTGAATTTGTGGGCGCAGGGTATCTCCTAGTCGGGCGGTCCCGACTAGAGCAAATTCACTTGTTTGAATTTGGGGGTGTCCAGGTATTTAAAATTTGAGGACTCTAGCTCTAAAACTTTTTATTAAACTTTACTTTATTATCTACCTAAATCTACCAAATCTGTGAGCTATAGGAGATAGAGGCTTTCCCGATTCGTGAGGACGGAAAGCATGGCGGACATAACACAAACCCAATATACTCTGTTCACTTCGTAAACGACTTAAAGAAAATCAATTAGGAGTGCCCTAGTCGAGAGCACCCGATTAAGATATATACTGTCATTTAAGCCTCCTTTATTCAGACATACATAAACTGAAAGTATGAAATCTATGTACAAACCAAAGCGAAAATCTCTCGTATCTGCGAATGATTTAGGAAAATCTATAGTCGATATGACGGTGCTTTCTTCTGTATAGTTATAGTTTTTTAAGAAAATGTATCGATTTTTTTACTTTGTGGGGGTGGTCGAAACTTGTCGGCTCGATTTTTAGAACTGGTTACTCTAGAGCTCGTGACCACAAGATATATGGATGAAGTCGATATCTTAATACGTATCAGGTATATATTTAAGCTAAAGACATGTATATATATATATTTTTATTATTTTATTATTAAGCTGTTTATATACATATATATATGTGTTTAGCTTAAAATAATAAATAATAAAATAAAATAAAATAATAAAAATACTAATTTCATATTTTATCATTTTTGGAAAATCTATCGCATTGAACGGAAATAGAGTCTAAAGGTTTATCGAGTAAATGTTTTGTATACTTTTATGAAGATACATTTTTGTTGAGCATAAGCCAACATATAGCTTTCTGTTTTAATTCGACTATAGTAACATTGTATTCCATATTTGATTTGGGTTGCTTTGAAAATTTCGACTTTCCTCTATGCGTTTATAGGAATAAAACGAAATCATTGATTCATTTGTCTAGCTCTTGCATTGATTTGAAATGTGTAATTGATCATGTGTCATAGGTCCAGCTTGAAGGCTGTCCTTTAAGTCGATGGATAAAATACGAAACAGGTTTTTGAAGAATTCTGATGGGATTGTTGTGAGCGGTTGGGCTGAGAAAATAATTAGTTAGGTCGCACATTCGGACACATTCAACATTAGACAAGAAGGGGTTGCTCTGTCAAATGACTGTTTTTAGGAACAAGATTTCGCTCTGGACCTGGGTCAGTTGACCAACGGTCAGTGTCCGTTTGCTTTGTTTGTTGTAGTTTTGTGTGCTGGCCTTCCTGCTGAGTGCTTGCCTAAAAAGTTTCTTAAGGCGTCCTAGATGCCGGAGTATAAACATCTTTTGTACTGTTGATCTGAGACTTGGAAATGACCAACTGGTTTCATCCCAAATACGTACTGGATTTGATCGCTGGGAAATAAAACCCGTTTCTGACCATCCGATACTGGACAATCCGCAGAGAAAGCCCGAGAGCACTCACAAAATTACAGCCGGCGTTGCGCGCGGTCAAACATATTTTTTCAACTTCCTGTCCTATTTTTTGGTGTTTTCGATTCAAACTTAACTAACAACCCTTTCGCATTTTCATACGTTTTCTACATTTTATTGCAATTTTCAATGGATTTTTGTTTTTTTGTTTTTTTTTTTCATTTGCATAATTCGTTCTGTAACACGAGACTGGGCAGGGATTAGGTTTGCAGGAGGCACCAACTGGACATCTGCTTTTCCATGCCACAGCTCTGCTAATATTGAAACCTTCCATGCAATGTGACACAAGTATAAATATAAGATAAAATTATATATAAAATTAAACATGTTTTATACATATTATAGTTTTTTGTTTAAATATATTCGATTTTCTAGATTGAATTTCCTACGCTGCTTGCTTGTTTTGTAATACTCTGACATTTTATTACGATAGGGTTAAAACTGAGATAGTTGAAATAAAGAGAAACATAATTAAAAAACCTACTTCTGGGGTAAA
Organism: Drosophila micromelanica; assembly: GCA_004143825.1. Taxonomy (NCBI): domain Eukaryota; kingdom Metazoa; phylum Arthropoda; class Insecta; order Diptera; family Drosophilidae; genus Drosophila; species Drosophila micromelanica. Next base: position 12,182 of record SCDY01001837.1, on the reverse strand, counting down.
TCGAATAAATTTCACAAAGAGAAATAATGAATACCTTATACCCCGAAGTTACAAAATGTCTTATCGCGAGGGTGGATTTTTATAGCTGTCCCACATGGAGCAAGAAAATGCTGTACACATTTGTTCTGCCATAGACAAAGAAACTTTTCTGAAAAAAAATGTACATTATTGAAGGGTTGTTTCAAATGCAAACTTGCGTTTTCTGCCTTAAATTAGGGCCTCAGAACGCCGTCAACGCCCGCGACCCACCCTTCATTGCGATCCGGGATTGCTGCCGCCATTTTTATAAATAAAACCCAATCCACCACCAACACCAGTACCATTTATGTTTATATTAGATGATTTTTATTTTTAAAAAAGCTCATAATAACTAAAGTTTTTTTTATTAATATTTAAATGCAGGTTGGCCAGCTCTTGACGCCAAAAAAACTATAAACATTCTGGTGAGCTCACACGATTATGTATTTTAAGCAATTGACTACGATTACACATACTATATATAAGCACAAAAAATTAAAAAATGAAATTAAATTTTACGATTAGTTGAGAATAAACTCTCTATCATATTATATTTAAAAGAGATTGGCTAACAAGGCATAAATTATTGAAAAATTAAAATCGTTTACATTACTATTAAGAGCAAATGGGAATAAAGCACCTTCCCTCTTTTATTTTTAGAAATAGATAATTATTAAATACAATCCAAGTGGTTACAAGTCAGGAGAATCTATTTAAAGGTTATTATCTGTCGGCCCGATTGTGATGAATGTATTATTATTATTATATATAAAAGAATATAAAGTAAATCTTTAAGGTTTTTCTTAGTTTTAAGCTGAAGAACAATGTGGGGGGGGGGGGGGGGGGGCCTAATTGGTAGCCACTGCTTCATTTGCATCCAAACCCTTTATTCGTCCTCGTATATAGCGTGTATACACGATTCCAACTTTGCGCTCTTATGAAAGCCAAAAATGGTAAGAGGACCTAAGGTAAAAGAAAGCCCTCAGTATCATTATATACAGACCAGGCGCACAAGGACAGATACATACAGAATAGCACATTGGAGTTTCAAGTTTCTGTAAGTGGACTGGTGGTAAATTTGACTGTCATCATGAGTATACACGAATTCAAAAAAAAAAAACAAAAACAAAAAAAAAACTGTACAAATGATATTTCTTTATGATTTTATTTAAGATAAGCAAATTCTTAGGGACTACAAAAAAACAATTAACATATTTACCAAAATGTGTTGATATTTATTTAATACTTAAGAAGTTAAGCTTAAGTGTAAATGCGATAGCTGTCGAAATTAGTCTTTGAAATAGATGACATTTCACATAGTAAAAATATAAGTTGTTATCGCAGTATATTGGTTAAAAATAAAAAAATGTCGTTTTAAAGTAATCCTTATTTTTGTTCTACACAATTGAGAAATACTTCATGGTTAACAGTTGACCCTTTCATTTAAAGTTTCATCATGTAGTGCATGGCAAGTAAACTTCTAGAATATTGAAAGGGAAACATCATAGTGGTAAAAATCTATTCCGATTTTGGCCACAGACCTTTTTCGAAACATGCTCATATATGATTTGAATGAAAGAACTCTTTGGTGGCAGCTGGAGCAATTTTTCCATTGGGTGGCCTGGATGCTGGTGTCCCGGCAACTACATTTTCGCGCAAAAACGGAAATGGTAACGGTGCTCACACAAAGGCACGCACACTGCGCATACCCCAGAAACAAGCATCGCCAGGGCCAACCACCAGCTCCTTCGCTGGCCCATTATGCCACCCGACTTGCCACGCCACAGATGCCGTAGCTGAATTTTTGTTGAATATTTTTGAGCAACTTTTCTTCAATTTCTCCGTCAGCTAGAGTTTTTTCCTCGTACTTCACGCTCGTTCCAGGACTCTGCTTATGTATGCGCAGCTCGTATACGTATTTTTAGTGTATGTGTGTGTGTGTGTGTGTGTGTGTGTGTGTGTGTGTCTGCGTGTCCTATATGTGCTGCTATACCCTCGAAAAGGGTATTCTAACTTTTTCAGGAAACGCATTTCCGACCGAAAACTTTATAGCATCTTATCTATAAACTAGAGATTGAAAACTTGAAATATATATTCGTGTATACATTCGTCAGATAAAGTGTGTGTGTTTTTAATCTCGATCTTTAGAAGAGGTCATGCAAAAACGATTTAAAAATTTTGGGACTCTAGCACCCAGACTGTGAGTGATATATTTATATATAATCACGATTACGGAGGCAAGGAAATGGAAATAAATGGAAAATTGGGTAGAGTAAAAATTGTGCACGGCTAAAAAATCTGGCTATCGAAGATCAAATTTAATGATCTCAACAATAAGGGTATTCCGTCTTCTTTATTATGGGACAATGAATTTTTCTTGTTTTTTAATGAAACACAACCCACTCAAGTGGCAGCTTAAGTTTCAAAATGCCAAAAGTAAAATGGGCGGCAGCGGAGACGATGTTGGTGTCGTCGAGAAAAAGGTGGTAGTGGGGGGTGTGGCGGGGGAGACTAGAATTGAAGTAGGAATGGGAATGGAATGGGATGGGATGGAATGGGATGGGGACTAGCAGCAGAGGCGTACGCGTGTCCCGGCCCGTGCTGTGGCACTGCTGTCATTTGCGTTATAGAGTGTGAAAGAGAGCCACCTATTGCGAGGACTGAAGGCAACGACAAAGGCAACGCAACCACAGAAAAGGCAAAGGAACTTTTGAAAAATTAACGCTAGCATTGGGGATAAGAAAAAGGATAATGTTACATATACAGATGTATATACACACATATATATGCATGTATATATACAAATAACTAAGTATATGTCTGCAATAGGTGTGTATTTGCACGTTCCTGAAAATATATATACATGTGCATGTATTTCTCGATGTGCTCACATGTATTTATTTATGGAAAAAAAAAACATAGAAAACTAATTTAAAAAGAAGTATTGATGTACAGCCTGTCTCCAGCTGCTGAATGGTAAAACTTTTTATACCAAATTAAGGAATGTCTTACTGGAAGGAAATAAAGATAACAGCCACGATCAAATAACTTTTTGCTATAAATTATATATATATAAATATAAAAAAGATATGTCCAAATTAACTCAGCATGTCACGCTGGCTTATATTTTTCCTTACACTATATTCCCACACTATGGGCTGAGTCTATTTTTCTTTCTGTCTCAAATTAATCATTTTATTGCTTCTATATTTGTTATATAACAATAATGTCATTTGCAGCTATATTTAAAAAAAAAATTCAAAGTCTGCGTGAAAGAGCCTTCTTACCACTGAGCGAGAATATATAATGCACCTATACATCGGTCATTTGGTTATTGTGGTTATATCGCTCTAACAGCCATTAAAGGCCATAATTCAAAATAGGGCATTACATATTCATTTAGCAGGCTCAGAAAAAATAAAAATTAACTAATAATACAAATAATGAATTTAAAAATTTTGTTTTACACCATTTCTTTCTGGCTTTTTTTCAGGTTCCAATCTAGGACGCTAAATGAGGCTCGAGAAAATATGCTCGGCCTCATTTAATATAAAATGTATATATTATATACATTATATTATATTCTTTTTTGTCCAGGATGAAATTTAATTTGTTTATTTAATAAACATATATATAAAATATTAAATATATATGAAAATATATAAAAGGTAGCAGAAAATCAATATATATAAATATTTATGAAATCAAGCATTAGAAAAAAAAATGTAGCTAAGTTATAAATTACATTGCTTTATTTGAAATGCAAAAAAACTGGCGAAAGCAAATTTTAAACTAAAACCTTTGCAAAAGCGAGGTGAAGTGAAGCAAATGCTAATCGGCTTAGACTGTAAACCTTGGCAGCAATCATTTTTCAGCCTGGCAGCCATAATGTGAATAAAATGCACCCAGCCGACGGCCATGCTATGAAATTCACCGACGGCATTCCCAATGTATTAACCGGGCTAATTTTATTACCAAAATATATTTATAATTGATGCTGCTGCATTAGGAGTGCACAGCTAAGTCAATCCAGCTGTCTTTATATTATAGTAGATTATAGTAGTCAGTCGGGCAGTTAAACTTCATACTGCAATGTGAACTTCTGTAGGACATATATCTGTTTCTCGTTTTCACATATATGTTATATTTACATGAGGAAACGTGTACGGAAACGCACTTGACCCCATTGTATCAAATATGTGAGTAAGCTTTGGAAATTTAGCAAAAGTTTGCAGATAATCGTTTAAATTAGATGAGTGCTTAAAGACTTAAAATGGGATCTCATTTTTAATATAAATGTTCTGCATAAAAAAGTATATATGCAGTAAAATTCGACAGATTTCTTTAAGCTTAAACGTAGACAAAGTGTTGGGTTAAATTTAAAAATTTTACCAACTCGTTCGCTGGTTTTTGCTGTACCACAAGCTACTGCTCCATCCAACTAATTTTTACTTTTTGTTCTCTACGCCATCTGTACTTTTTCTGTGCATCCACCTTCCACTCCATACTTCCTGTGCCCCTGCGCGAAACTCCGTTAAGTTCTCCAGCCTATTCCGCAATACGCTGCAGGTACGTTGCTATTTGGGCCCTCATCTCCGCCTCCTACTTCGTACCTCTTCCCCTTGCTATACCCCCCAGCAGTCGCAGCGACGCAAAAACCAACGATATTATTTCAAAAAGCTCCGTCTTTGACTTGTATATAAATATGTATATATATATACCGCATATATATGTATTTCTAAGTATGTACACAAGCAGCTGACAACACTCACATAGATACACACACACACACACACACACACACACACACACACACACACTTACTTCATGCTGAGAAAAACTGGAAAAATAGTCACGCATTGAAAAGGAACGGCAAATCCAAGTGCAAAGAAAGCTTAAGAGGAACTTGTGCGCAAAGGCAACGTGCCGCAAAAAATGTGTGCGCCAAGAAAAAGGTTTGAGCTGAATAAAGAAAGGCAGAAATTGTTGGGCGGAGCCACGTGCTCATTTTGGTCCGAACACCGCGCGAAGCCAATCCCATGCCGAATCGAGTTCAAGAGGCAAAGGTACAGGCAGAGGGACGCGCTTTGCATTCGCTCAGCGCGCACTTTTTATTTTCCGAATACCAAGGACTCCAACACTTTCCATTTTCATTTTCCATTTATTTTTTGCACGACAGAGACGCCCGCCCATGCGCCCGCTTACCCTCTTTTTCACATTCCTAGCATGTTGTATGCCCGCAAGTTTCACTTGGACGCATCCAAAGGCACCTGGGTGAGGCTAAAGTAAAATAATCGAGAGATTTAATGAAAAGATACTTTTCTCAATCCCCCAATATCAAGTTAACAAAGTAATTAATTTAATAAATACATTTATCAAATACATTTATCCTATTATTAACGATAATTGTTTAAATAATTTGAAATTTATAGAATGGAAAAATTTTTTAGATATAAAGTACGACTTCTATATAATAAGTTAAGTTACTGCTAGAATAAACTTTGCAGTCATTTAGAATGTTCGCTTTTAACGCATCCGAAAAGTATGCTTTAATAATTTCAGTTGCACAGAAGCTCGTTGCTATATAACCTCAGGGTATTTTTTCGATAGATTGGGAATTATTAAAATTTCCCAATGCAACATAGAGCTTCTGACAGCCAGCAATTTAGTTCGTTCAAACATGCCAATGTTGTGATTTTATCACTTTTTTTACTCCAATTTTATTGTTAAAAAAATATACACTTGCAATTTTATTATGAACATTCAAAACGGCATACAAATATTTTTAATTTTTTCAAAATTGTGTAAGCAGCAGTTTTGCCAACAATGGAATGTATACAATTTACATTCAACAGCTCTAACCTGATGCTTTAACAGAGCGTTAACAGTATAGTAACAGCAAGCGAGATGTGAATGATAATTTGCTTTTCCCGCTGTATTCAACAAATATGTGACGCATTTGTAAAATCATGACTAAAAATACTGTTTGATTTGGCAAGATAGCTGCATAAAATATTCCTTTAGCATAGCATCCAATCTTTGCATTTAAGCGCATCATATTTGCAGTTATTTTATGATATTTTCTATGAAAATGTGTTACAATTATTATGACATTAACATAAATCGCTTAAATTGTCTAACAATTTAAAATCATAAAAGCTAATTGATGTATGAACTTTACAAAAAATAAATTACATACTTCTGACATTTATATAACCACATAAAAGAAAAGCAAAAATTTAAAATTAAAAAAGATTGCATTTTATTAGCTGCCTTTTTAGGATAGCTGCTTCTTAAGTCTGTGCAAAATATACGAAGCAACTAAGCAAATTCTACTATAAACATATGTGTATATATAAAAATGGTTATGAATTCAAATATGCATTAATTGGCTACGAATGAAATCAATTAGAATATATAGTTTATAGTTCGCAAGTTTTTCCCAATCGGTCAACACAGATTTTAAGCCCCCGATTATTTTTGGTTTAAAACAGACCTCCTTCCTCATTTTCGATTCTTTAACGTATAACCTAATATAGCTGATCAGTATCAGTTGTAAATATATATTTTTAGTTTGCAGGTGGAACATATGCCATAAGAACAATGGGTACAAATATAATATATATTTTAAATATTCAAATTACTTGTCTCATGGCCAATAACGCTTCAGTGATCTCCCAAAATATAAGTAAAAATATATAACCAACAACTTGTTATTCTTATTGGAATATTCATTAAAAAAACTGAGTGAGAAATCTTATACATTTACTGGTATTTTTCTGCTCCGAACTAATGAGAAAACTATCTTTGGGTGTCATTATGCACCAGTACGAAACTTTTTTTTTAAACGTATTATTGATTTTAAGAAAATGTACATGGATCCTTAATTCATCTCATTATTTGATTATTAGAATGCGGGTATTAAGTATTTGATATGTATGTATAGCCACGAACAAAAGACAGATTTTAGTACCATTGTCGAAATATATGTATATATTTTTAATGCACAATGTATGTACATTAAAATATGCAAATGTAGTAACGAGAGCCGTCTTAGAATGTGCTGCAGAACCCACCACCAACAAAAAGGTATGGGGGTGGGATTTCTAGCTGCCATTGCCATTCCTTTAACGTCGTCTTTTCGCTCTCAACACAAGCCACAGCTCCATCTCCACCTCCAGCTCCACCTCCAGCTCCACCTCCACCTCTATGTTCATCTTCATCTCCAGGCAATGGCGACTGTTTACTCTCTGGCTACGCCATTGTCATTTTCCTCGCTTGCGTCTTTTTCTTCGTGTTCACCCCAAGTCTCTCGCTGTGCTGCTTAACATAATGAGGCAGCATCAGGCACTATTGGGGGTGTTTAACACACACAGACACGCACACACACACACACAGTTGGTTATTTAATTCAACACACGTACGTATTACATACATATACAAGAAATAAATAGTAAGTTCTCTAAGTTCTCTGACTATGAGATACCCTGTTTTTTATTCTTTCAATGTTTTTCTCACATCTAACTATTTAAGTATTATAGAAATTAAATCAATAATTATACATTTAATTATAAATGTATACAAAAAAAATTTTAAATCCTTAAATTAAGCACAATTTGAAACTACGATTTTTATCAGTAAAATGTCTTTAGTTTTATATTTCTTTTAATACAATATAATATTTTAATAAATATTTTCGCCCATTCATTTTAGAGGAAAACATATATACGAGTAAAACTATATAACTCGCTTGTTGCGGCTGATCGAGAGTATAAATATATACATTATGGGGTCTGAGATGTTGGTTTCTGTCTGCTATATACATTTTCTCAAGAATATTCTTCCCAATTTTTATTGGTATAAAAGGAAGCGATGACTTACTGGTAAAATATGTTGTAAATTCATTTCACAATTTGACGCAAAAACAAACAATAAGAATTAAAATTGTTTCTTTGTGTTGGACCTAGGCCCATAATCCAAAGGTTCAAACTAAATCGAAATAAAGTAAAATAGCTACCACTCCCTTGAAAAATTCAGGAACAAGGCACAATTTTAAAAGTGCTATATAGCACGAAACTCCAGCTCACCCTTCAACACCCGACCCCGCCCCTTCACAAAGACCAGTCACAGTCGCGCGATTTCTCGATGTGTGTGTGTGGCTGTGTGTGTGTGTGTGTGTGTGTGTGTGTGTGTGTGTGTGTGTGTGTGTCTGTGCATGTATGCGTGTGTGTGTGAATGCCTGCGTGAGGTTTTTATAACATCAGAGCGCGACAGCCACGCCCTCTCAGCGAGTGAAAATTTTGTTAGCGCGTTTTCGTTGGCGAAAAAATCATAGGATACGGATACGCCTTTTCTTAGAAAGTTTATATTTATATACATATAGATGCACGTACATTCTGAAGGCCCCAGACAGTAAATACGAGAAAAATCGTTAATATTTAGAGGAGTTGGATTGGGAGTTGGAAGAGGAGTTGGTAAGGGTATCAACTCAAAAATTTTAATTTAGACAAAAAATACAATTTATAGCTTTAGTTGACTAATTTCCCAGTGTACCTCTTTTTGTATCTTGTATCTAGCAAATAACATATATATATTATATTTTTATACAAGAATGCATACGCGAAAGTTTTATAATATAATTAAAAGATTATCAAAATATTTAACAAAAAAATATTTAATTTTATACATTTCATTATATTATATTTATTATTTAATATTATAGATGACGAGACTTAAAGTGCTCTTGATTAAGAACTGCGATATTATTATTCTTAATTTTTGCTGAAAGCATTTTGGTGATTTCACTTTTTGAAGAAATTCTACTTTATAAATATAAACTTTTTTAACAACATCATTACACACTTTTGAAAATACAATCTTTTGCTTATACCCAAGTTGCTTAATGTTAATTTAGTTAAAAATGTTTAAAATGGTCGGAGTCCGAATATGACACCTCAGAAAGGAGCTCTTAAAAAATCTCTTAATGTGAACAAGAGCCTACGTTAGTACTTGTGTAGGGCTCTCTTATGGGCTGACCACTGGTCAACACCTAAAAACGCGCATGCTCTATGAGGTTGAGTTTGTATGTTCCTCACTTGATTCCAAATTTAAAATTAAACACTGTTCTGTCAGGACGTGCATTCTGTACTCGGTGTCGTGGTGTCATTGCTCCTGCCGTTTAGGATTCAAGTGCAGAATAATAATTGCCTTAGCTCTGACGAACTGGCAGGTCTGCCCTCGCTTGAAAAGAGATTGGAAATTGGTCAGCAAAGATTGCATTGTTTTGACGAGCAGCTTCCGAGCGACCTTGGCCTTGGCCTGGACTATTTACCTTATAGCCAAGCATATTCAATTGCAACTACGTTGCCTAGCCTTTATCCAGGCTAAAGTCTGTTGTCAAGTTGATATGTGCCAATATGTGCAAAAATTAACTACGTCTGATGAGCTCTAATCTCTAAACTAGCATTCCGTCGGGACCGAAGTAGTCCAATCTGGCATACTAAGTTTTACAAGCAAATCTGAATCTTTTTTAAATACGATTTGGTTTGATTTCGACATATGCATATATATTTTGTTCCTGTTTCTTCCTATGGGGAATGAAGAATATTGGGAATTATTTAAAAAAATTAATTGCCGGAATTTTTGGCTCGGTCTTTTAATATGGATTTATTTACGATTTTTGAAAAAAAATATTATCATAAAACACAAGTGTTATAAACAACTAGTAGGAAGGTTCCAGCCGGGAGCGCCCGACTATGAGATACCCTGAACACTGCGATTTGTCATTACAAACACTTCATTCGCCATTTATCTTATGCTTATCTATGTAAAGGATATTTATTATTATTTTTGTTTTTTTTTTTATCGGTAACAACCGGTTTTATATAGTTCAAATTTGTAAGTCCTATTTGCACTTTCCTTGGGAAAATAAATGAGCCTTTTTTATAAATACCTTTATTAAATAACGACTTTTCTAACAAATGTACAGAAAATGTATTTTGGCATAAACTGTGAGAAAATAAGCCAGTTTAAAAAACAAAAGTACGCCACACTAAATTCAAAAGATGATAAAACCAGTTTTTCTTCAAAATTTTCTCACAATTCTTACACTTTTCTTGGGTAGAAAATGACAATTAACAACAAAAATTTACTGACCAGTGTCCTGCTTGTCTCCTGCAAGGGGTGATTGACCAACCCTTTCCCACATGCCCTTTGTTTGTATCTTTACCTTTCTTCAGGTATTTTGTGGGATAGATTTTTGGCGATGCCAAACAAGAATAAAACTTCAAGTTTTTTACGCAACTTGAATTTTGTATACTATTAATGGGCTCTCCTTAAACGTGATTTTTTCAGCCCCAGAAAAACTTAAAAAGAAAAACTAAATACTGAATTCATGATTAAAATGTTGTAAAAAAAACAGTTTTGTTATTTTAACTTTGAAGATAAATAGAATAAATACTTGCAGTTCGGACCAAGCGTTAAGATTGTTGTGCCACGCCCACTGGGAGACTGGTAAACCGATACCATGTCGAAACAACTAAATCACAAATCGATAAAATGCGAATATTTCTTACAATTTCTAAGCTTGCTAACGACATCCCCAAGTCTATACCGGCAATGCCCATTAGAACGCCCACGCAACAAAAAAAATCGGATATACCCATATCTCTAACTGTTGCTGAGCTAAGGCTGCGAAAATTGGAATATATGTATATTGCAGTAAAGCTCCCCCAAACATCACAGAAAAATTTGCTGGCTCCAATCGATGATATATATTTGGCACAGTTTTAAAGGTAGAGTCACCAAATTTTAAAAAATCCGGCTACGCCCATGCAAATTTATTTAAATTATTAATAGGCAAATCAATTTAACTTAAATCGATAAATATCTACATACAGTCACTATTTTCAATTGCAGCGCTCTTTGAACTATCAGGATTTCGATTTAACGAAGTTGACAAAGAACAAACAAACGCAGTGATGAAATTCAAAATCCGAAATTATTTGTGTATGGTGTACCACCCACGATCATAGATACACTGATAGATTGCTCTATTCGGGATCGCCCGACTCGGAGATACCCTGCACTCTGCATTTAACTCTCAACACTTGATAAGTATTGAGGTAATTAAAAATTAAACAAATTAATATTAATAACGAACAAATAAAGATGTATGTGCACATCAATTTGGAAGTCTGTAGTATTTGATTTGTGGTTTTTATGGTTTTATTGATATTGTGGGCGATGTATTGCCTCTCCGAGATATAGTAACAACACCAATGGTGTATCGATTTTTATCGATATTCATGAAACAGAGCAAGTTATTGAAATATAAATTATAAACTTGTTCTGCGCATATATACAAACTGAATGAGATCAATATCAGCTTTTGTAGTTTCCGACATCGCTGCGTTCATACAGACTGACAGACGGACAGACGGACAGAAGAATATGTATACTTTTTGGGTTCGGAGATGCCTCCTTCCGCCTGTTACATACATTTAAAAAAAAACCATTTCACCCTTTTTACCCATTTTCAATGGGTTCAGGGTATAAAAAATGGCTAAATAAATCGAGTTCGATTGTATTGTCTTTGATAGAATTATAAGTTATTTAACACGTAAAGACGGTTTCAACGTTGTTGCTTATACATTAAATTTACAACAAATTTTCCAAAAATTTGAAATATACTACATGGAGAAAATATTGATAACATAGATTCCTACAGATTTAAATGAATATATGAAGAACCTATTGCAAAAAGATTCATTAAGATTGGAAAGAAATACGATAGTTATTAAAAAAACCCGTATGGTGAAATAAAACAAATTTCATAAGCTGATAAGTAGAAACAAGGACATGCAGGATAGTCATGTATTTATTCCCTCAAATTATTTAAATTATGTGTAAGTGACAGCTCGCAGCTAGGTTGAGGGTATCTCTTAGTCGGGTGTTTCCAACTAAAACAGTCTTACTTGTTTATTATACCCTGAACCCATTGAAAATGGGTAAAAAAGGGTATAATGGTTTTGTGCAAATGTATGTAACAGGCAGAAGGAAGCATCTGATCAGCATCACTAGCTGAGTCGATTTAGCCATGTCCGTCTGTCTGTCTGTCCGTCTGTCCGTCTGTCTGTATGAACACGCCGATTTCAGAGACTACA
>SCDY01001836.1:0-21873 GCA_004143825.1 Drosophila micromelanica | reverse complement strand
AATCAATTTGGTGGGCAAATCATGACCAAAATTGCATCAAACATGAAAATCGGTTCAGTTTTGACAAAGTTATGGGAGTTTGAAATGTGGAAGCTATGGATTCGAGAACTTTACATGTTAAAATTTTTGTCAATTTTGGCATGATTTTTGACGAAAAATTTGACCCCCTCAAAATCAAGTTTAATGTTGTTTTTTATACTAATTATGATACACATAATCGATTAAAATTAAAAATTCGCAAATTTAAATTTTGAAAAAAAAAATTCTTCCAAAATGTACAAGGGTCCCCCCTTGTGATTTTTTCAAAAAATCAAAAAAATGTATCTTTTAAAAATGCATATATTTTAAATGTAGAATCAATCTGGTTGGTAAATCATGACCAAAATTGCATCAAACATGAAAATCGGTTTAGTTTTGACAAAGTTGTGTGAATTTGAAATATGGGAACAAGAACCAAGAACTTTACATGTCAAAATTTTTGTTGATTTTGGCATGAGTTTTTGCAAAAAATTTGACCACCTGAAAATCGTCTTAAATTATGTTTTCTATGCTAATTATGACAAATACAATCAATTAAAAACATAAATTCGTTATTCTAAATTTTTAAATTTTTGTAAATGAATAAGAGTCATGATGTTTGTACCAAAAAAAATTTAAAAAATTTCTGTTTTCAAAATTGACTCTTTTTAAATGTAGAATCAATCCTGACAAAAAATCATGATCAAAATGCCATTAATTTTAAAAATCGGTTCAAATTCGTTGATGTTATGTTGATTTTAACCTTGTTCGAAGTTAAAAGAGCGAGTATAGCGTATCTGCACATCGAGCACGCTCGATTGACTCATTCCCATTTGTTATGTTTTGCATTGGCTTTCGGCTTTCTATGTTTTGTTGCCATGCCAGGCGGCAATTACGCGTCACGCAGCTGGACGCGGCAAGCAACGCGAGTTCCGAGCTCCGAGCTCCGAGCTGCGAGCCGTGTGTTCCGAGCACGCAGCTCGTTCGGTGAGCTGCACACACAAATTGCCAGTGTAGGACAAGGTCGCATTTATTTGGTGCAGCCGCAATTGGGCAGCACAACAGTGGATGATATTACGGGTACAAGGGGGGGATTTCTATGAGTTGGGCATTTGAATGGATATGCCGAGGGTGGGAGGTAGGAGGCGCATGCTGCGCATGAAGGTTACCTGCAGTTCGCCTACGACAAACACACACAAGCACACACACACACATATACACATACACCCGCACCCATAGAGACGTTGACAGCAATACTGAAAAATTATGAAATGAATACAAATATTTGCGGATCAGTGGAACGTTGCGACGTTGCAAACACACATAAAAAGAGTCATCGCCATTGAATGTTGCCTTCAATGGGGCAACATGGGGCGACAAAGTGCAAATCAAATGTGATGGATGATCTCAATGCTGAGTATTATATTTGTTCTTGTTGTGCACACACACACACACACACACAAAATGCTAAAGAAAATCGAATAAAAATTGAAACGCCGCATGAATAAGTCAGTTTCAAGATGAAACATTTCCTGGTGGCTAGAGATTTTATTTGACGAGTATTTTGTGTACACAATATGCAAGCTATCTGCTATTACATTTATGCATATGAATCAAAGATAGAAAAAAAGTGTAAAGAAGTTATTGAAGCGCATAAAAGAGGCCTTAAATGCATATCGAGCTATGGAAAAATCTACTTAATACATACTATGTATAAGTGTACGGAAAATATACGACATATTTCCATTAAAATTGACACGCTCAATCAGACTTATAAATTCTAGTTAAAAATTTGAAACGCACATGAGAAACTATTTTTAAATGGAATTAATCAAATATATACATAAAAACGAATTTTAAATGGAATCAATCTAGTATTATAAATTCTTAAAATTTTAAAATTTGTTCTTCATTTGAATTTTGGGAATAAATTCAAAAAACTTGAATTGCCTTGAAATATATCAGATCACAGTGAAGGGCCTGTCGCTAGAACTTGTTATGCTTATTTTTTTAGTATCTCATATAAAAATCTATTTTTTTTCTATTGTAAATAAATTGATTATAACTGTTTTTAGTTAAAAAAAAAAAATAATTAAATAACATAAAATCTTACATTGCCAGACATTTAAAAAATAGCTTATCAATCTGCAATATTTTAAAGATTTATTATTGGCTGTTACAAGTTTTGATTTTAGTCAAAAAGCACACAAAATAAAAGCCAAAAACTATTGCGAAACACTGATTAATGACAAATTGTGCGGCATGCAAACAGCAAATGTTTAGACCCAATTTCACTGGCCATCATCCAAGTCATTTAAAGTGGTTGCAATGCCCACAAAAACAAAAAGGTTGTTACTACACCCGTCGCATCCCCTCTGGCCCTATGTCCCCTTCCACCTGCCACCTCCCACCACCCTTCTTGCACATTGCCCCATGCTTGTCGCTGTTGTTGATGCTTCTTCCGTTCGCTGGTTTAGTTTTTCTTTTAGCTTACTTTGCGTTGTTGTTGTTGCACATTTTATTAACATTTTCATTTAGTTGCATTCGTTCTCTCTCTCTCTCTATCTGTAAATCTGGCGTTGATGCTCTCTTCTTATGTCCATTGAAATGGGCTATATAACTGGTTATTTTGGTTTTGAGAACAATTATGCATTAAGAAACCTTTGACCTGTTGTAAGATGCAGAAATCTTGTTAGCATAAATAAGGGATTAATAAAAATTGCTTTAAGTCAAAATTTAATCGATAATAATATAGATATCCTTTTAGTATGCATATCTCTGCTGAAATTAAGTTTTAGGCAATTAGCAACTGGTTGCAGGGTATTTCATTGTCAGGCCACACTCGTCTCGTGCCCGCCTACTTGCTTTATTTTGCTTTTCATTGCAATTTGTGTTTCTATGCATTTTTGTGTGTGTTTTACATTCGTTTTCGTGTCGCGCCAACAAACCACCCACTGCCCAGTTGCCGCTGCACCACAACCCCGCCCCCCGCCCCTCGGTGCAACATTGTTGCCACTGTTGCGCTCTTTTGCAGTTTGTTGAAGTTTTCATAATCATTGTCGTCGTCGTTGCTGCAGTTGCAGTCGCAGCCTTTGCTTTTGTTTTTGTACTCGTTTTTTTTTGTTTTTTTTCCATAAGCCGCCGTCGCTTTTGGCTGGGTCTGTGAGATTTTCTAGCATGAAAACAATGCCGGGAAAGCGGCTTATTTTCTATGATTTAAATAATGACGAAGACAACAGTCAGCCACCTTCACTGCGGCTGCCTGTTGTTGTTGATAACGCCAAAGATGATGAAGATAATGATGATGTTGCTGTTCATAATGAAGTTGCAAATGTTTACAATGACAGCGAGACTTCATTGATATAAGATCTAACTCAGACTGTTTGCTTGTTGGATTTTCAGTTCGTCCACAATAAAAACATTTATCTTTAGTAGTTCTACACTTAAAACATGCTCCATTTAAGTATATATATACAATCTATATTCATATATATATATATATATTGCTAATGCCTCATTTGTCTTATGCATTTCTTTTTGGCTTTGCTTTTTTTTGCAGCAAAATGTTCATTGGCGGCCTCAGCTGGCAGACCAGTCCAGGTAAGTCTTGGCCCACATTTCGCGGTTTAATTATATAAATTAGTTAAACTGCGTTAAATTTGCCAATACCCGAAGGCAATTAGCATTTATTTGGTTAAATATATTCCGTTTTGGCTCACAGTTCTATGCTAACGAAACCACACGTTAAAAAAATTTATATATATAGTATAAATATATATATATATTTATATAGAGAAAGCTGCACAGATTGCTGTCGCTTCCGACTTGATAACATTAAAAATAAATAATATCTTGTCCCCTTATTAAATAAAAATTTTGAGACCCTGAAAAAACAGTTCCTATTAAAGCTAGTAATAATCGCTTATTTTCAACCGGAATTGTCGGAAAAATAGTGAAAAAATGAAAAATTTTGTTAAAAACGCATTCAAACCAAATTCTAAATTTCAGTTTAAAAATAAAATTTTTGGTCTAAATTCATGTAAAAAATTTTCGAATATGTACCCTAGTGTCCCCATGTAAGGATAGATCTCGACTTTCGCCAGTCGTAATTTTGCCAAAACTCAACCGATTTTCATAAGGATGGTCTTTTTGTTAATGGTTCGTCGTCTAGATGAATTGTACATTTCAGTTTAAAAATAAAATTTTTGGTCCAACTTTATGTAACAAATTTTCGAACATATACCATAGTGTCCCCTTATAAGGATAGGTCTCAACTTTCCCCAGTCGTAACTTTGCCAAAACTCAACCGATTTTCATATGGATGGTATTTTTGTTCATTGTTCGTTTTTTAAAAAACTGAGTCAAAAAAACGATAAATATCGATAATAAAAATACGGAAAGAGTTATCGATCATTCGAAATAAACTTGATCTGCGTATGCTATATACGATAGGCAGACGGACAGACAGACGGAGATGGCTTAATCGACTCGGCTAGTGATCATGAATATATATACTTAATGGGGTCGGAGATGCTTCCTTCTGCCCATTACATAAAAACAATTCTTGGGATTTTTTTTATTTTAAAATGCAAGAAAATGCCAATGTTTACTTTTTATTTGCCACACTCCGTCAAAGTTTATGAATCTTAAGCCATTTATTTTTCCAAATTTCTTGTCAATTGTTTTTTAAATTTTTATGAACCAATACATTTTAAATTGATTTAAACAGTTTGCTTTACATAAAACATATTATGAAATTTAAAAATAGACTCTTAGAGATATTTTTAGATTTGATGAATTCTAAAACATTTTTGCTATTTAATTTTTAGTTAAATTTCAAACCTTTTGAATTCAATTACTCAATATTGTATGTGCTGTAGGCTTTTTTTATTATGTACGTAGCTCAATTTGAATGGGCCAACGAATTGATTCATTATTCAGTTGAGTTGTTTATTTGACGATCGAATACAATGAACGACAACGGGTTTTGTTTAAATTGAAATTGTAATTGATGAAATGCTTGAGATTTGCAGTCGCGACAACAACAACAACAACTAGAAAGATGATGACGACGACGACGACGGCGACGAAGCGCCGTAATTTGACGTCAATTGGTGGGTTGCCCAACCAGGGGGAGGGGCTGATATATGGCATTATGTGTATGCTGCATAGTTGCATTAGGCTAATCAAAAGGCGGCTTCACTGAGCTCATATTAACCAAATTTGATGCTGGCCCCAAAAAGGGCCACTCTAAAAAATGTTGGCCAAAAAAAAAGAGAGAAAAAAAATATACATATATATGAAATGACTGCAAGATGCCCTTTGATGCCCGGCTTGGCCAGCTTGGAGTGTTGCAGTCAGTGCTGCCGCCAACACATCCACCGCCGCAGTGCACACACACGCACACACACACACACTCAGTTGTACATACACTCAGCCGCATTGCTTTTTTGTGTTGTTGTCGCCGTTTGTGTTTTTGTTTAGCAAAATTGTTGGCTCCGCCCATCATCAGAATGGCACTCGGCATTACGCTAACATATTATAACCTATACCGCATATCTACACACACTCGCACACACACACACATACAAACACACACATATGTATGTGCCGCAATAGTTGAAGAGTCAATGCGGTCTTTGGTTTGTCTCTTTATTTCCCCCTCTCGTTTTTGTGTTTTTTTTTTGTTTTTTGTGTTCACGTTTTTTGTACCTGTGCCAAAAAAATTTTCAAATTTTCAAATGGCTTCTTCAATAGTGGCCCAACTTGAAATTGGCGAATGTGTTTTCCCCTGCTGCCTTTTGTTATCTTTTCCCATTTGGTGTGTCTTCAATCTTTTTTAATTTTTATTGTTTTTTTCTCGATATTTTTCTGTGATTTTTTTTCTTGGCATTCGCTGCTTGGTTGGCTTGGTAAATTAGCCAAAGTCTGAAATATCTTGTGTTAAATTAAAGACCCACAAAATGTTAATTTATCTTGAGTTTTGTAACTAATATATGTAGGTTGTATGCAGCATCTGAAAAGTGACTCAACGGTACTTTGTAGTAGAAAATTATATGGTACTACAAAGTTAAAGTTTTGAATTGCTTGTGAAATAAGTTTCTCTAAGATGTTGCTTTGTAATTTTTAGAATATATGAATTGAGTTACAAAATTAAAAAAAAAGTATAGATTTACGAATAAATAAAAGTAGGTTTGAATCGATTACAATGTTATAAAATCTGTGGATTAGGATCAGCTAGGGAAAAGTGCTCTAGGCCGTATATTGAACTAAATAAATGAAGCGTCAGTTAGTTAGTTCGTTTTTAGTGTTAATAAAACGGCTGCTGTTCAAATACGAAACGGGTGTAACGGCTATGAATCGGTTATGCGCAAGCCATAAAATAATATGCACAATAATAGCTTTAGTTAGGGATATTTGCCCTCAAATAATGCAAATAATTAAGAATATTACAGAAAATCGATACATCAATGTTAACAGAAAGTATTTTTTGTATATATATTAATTTATAAATAATTATATGATGGTTGGTGGATGATGAGCAGTTCTTTAAATATAACATGATGAAGTAAATAACAAAATTTTTTTTCAAATGTTTATGAAACCGATAAACTTTTAACAAATGAATACTCCAGTTGCTGTTGTGAATCGGTTACGGAACAATTATGCATTTAGAGCTTTTAAGCACTTCACACCAACAACAACAACAACAACAACAACAACTTGCACAAAGTTGCGATCTTGCAATCTGGCACTCGCACTCGAAGCTGTTTCGTCTGTAACTGCATTTGCTGCGGAGCTTCTGGCCAGGCCCTTTGGGTCTCAGTTGTTGTTGTTGTTGTTGTTGTTGTTGAGCGGACCGAGTTGAGTCTCTTGTGGGGCAGCCGGAACAAGCAGAGCGTCGTGGGCTGAGCTGAGGCTGGTTTCTCAAGTGGCAACCACTCGCGCCAAAGCTTATGCTTTTGGATTTTTTCACCAGATATCGCCACTCGAGCACAACAGTTGCACACACACAAACACACACACATTTATACATCTCCCACACAGCAGACACTCGAAAAATGTGCTGACAAAGACCTAATCTAGGGCGTCTATAAACATGCGCCGCTCTCTAACGTCTAACTGCATAGTTGGGGCCCCGTCTTAGACAGGTCGGCGACGCAGTACGTGTTGATAACTGGCCGAGATGACAGAGGCCTGGCATCCGCATTGCAGCGCACTCAAAAGCGTTTTTGCTCCCAGATTTTTAATGATTGGCACGATTGTCTTAGCTACTTAATGATGTGCCCAAGTGCGTCATAAGCCCCACTAGCCCCCACACGACATACATAGGTGCCCCGGCGTCTTTGTGTCATTTTCGTGTCAACTACCAGGGCATGTACATATATACATGCATATATATCTATTTTCATATATAACTTAATGAACTTTTCACCCATCCGGCTCCTGCTGGGACGTAATTTAATTTTAATTTCGCAAGCAGTTTACTGGAAGTAATTGTATGCATTGAAAATGTATTTGCTGCTATCGCTGGAAAACACTCGACGACAGCAACGACGACAATGCTGATGAGTTCGAGTCAGTCAGACAGTCCTCTCAGTCGCCCAATTCAAACGAATGACAGACATACCCATACCCACACCCACACTCATAATCGCATACGCACCTCTACAGAGTCCCTTTTTATGCCCTTACGGAGAGCATTATAATTATGTTATTAATTGTGTTACGCATTTCGAAAAACATCTTTTATATAGAGTCCATAAAAGAAATCAGTCAAAAATGTTATATGCTTATAAAAGAGCTTAAATGATTTAATATAAATTGTATTAAATATATTTAGAAGATACTATTATTATTATTATGCTACCAATATTAAGGAAAAAACATATTCATTCATTCAATATTAAACAATTTAAAATTAAGCTTTTCTATTAAAAAACAAAACAATTTTATTATTAAATGTATTCCTTAAAAAAACGCTAATTAGGAATTTTATGATAGGCCTAATTCGGACTACTATATATATATGTCATAGGAACAATCGGTTAAAAACTTAATTTTTTACGTAAAACTTATTTCATTTAATACTCTATACATACATATTTCCTTATATTTATAAAAAAAAAACCTTTCAATATCGGCAATAAAAATAATCTTTTAAAAATTGAGTATGATTTTAGTTCTTTCAAGATACTTTAACTAAATTTAAGAAATATTCCTATTATTGCGCTTTTAATATGTTGTTAATCAATACTAAGTAATCGATTTCGATAGCTTATAGCTGGATAGAAACTATCGATGAAAAGGCAGGTTCTTGTAAACCGTATAAAGTTTTATATATAATAGAAATCATTTATATGTTCTAGGACTTATGGGTAAAGAGAAATATTGTTGTCTTTTGGATATCTTGATCAAACTTTCTCCTCAGCAGCTCAATTATGCAGCTAACATTTGAACATCAACTTCTGAGCATATCTTATAAAGATCAGGCCGAATATATACCGTACAATCAGGCATCTGCAAGTGTAATTAATCTTCGGCAACCTCGTCAGCTAACTCAACGCTCTTCTTATTTTGTCTCACCTCGTGTTTTATTTTTTATTTAATTTTTTTTTTTATGTATGGGGCAGGGGGAAGGCGAGTCTTGTGCCGCAGATTTGTGTCAACTTGAAACGACAAATTTTTGAAATACAATACGCAGCAGGCGCATCGCAAAAGGCAAAAGGCTTCCCGCCTTTGCTATTTTGGCTGTGCGTTCAACTGAAATACTATTTATACATGCGCTCAGATACGCAGATACATTTGCATCTGCAGCGGCAAACAGACGCCCATTACTCATCCAACAAACAACAAAAACGTAAAAACAAAAAAAATTAAAAAAAAAAAAACGAACGCAGAACAGGAGAAAAGAATAAAGCAAACCCAAATGGAAAATCTATTCACATATCGCTCACATTTCGATGCCGCTTACCGATAAAGTCGCCCAGCTAGACTCAGATAGAGATACAGATACTTTGGGCAAATAAATATGCATTCACTCGATTTACCCGAATCGTTTACTTTTTGTTTGTTTGTCGGTGTGTTGCTTGGTTTGTTTGCTTTCTGTCATGCAAATGAAAATGGAGACGGCTTGTAAAGCAGCTGCTTTATTTGCCCGCGGCATTCACTATCTGGTTTTTTTTTACTTTTGTTGTTCCATTTTTTAACTGTCATTAACTTCTAAATGATCAATCGATCAAAAAAGCAGTTGCCAATTGAAGGCACGCTGAAAGTTGAAAGGTTACGGCAAGAAGTTTTTGCATTTTGGTTAGTTGCAAGAAACTTTGTTAATTCTTGAAATGGGTTTTGATTTATGAAATCAAAAAGAAATCAAAAATTAAGTTTGTTTAGTTGCAAAATCGTCAAAGGATAAGCATTTGTTTTATTTGTTGTATACAATTAAATGAGTTGTATATTTTAAAACTTAGCCATAAAAAATGCCATATGAAATAATAA
Source organism: Drosophila micromelanica (assembly GCA_004143825.1). Classification (NCBI taxonomy): domain Eukaryota; kingdom Metazoa; phylum Arthropoda; class Insecta; order Diptera; family Drosophilidae; genus Drosophila; species Drosophila micromelanica. Next base: position 12,357 of record SCDY01001836.1, on the reverse strand, counting down.
AGCAAAGTTAAAAGTAAAGCTAAAGTTAAAGGTCTCGTTAAATATTCTACCATATCCAAATCATGAATAGTAAATTAATGTTTACCTAGGCCAAAATTTTACAGTACAATTTGGTATATAATTTTGTATATAATATATTTATACAAATATATTGTATTTCATACAACGGGGAGTTTTATTGTACACTTTACATATTAATTTCTGTATAATTTTAAAAAATTTAATTTAGGTGTGCTTTCGTTATCAATCTTCTATATAAATCAGTATTGCAAATAGAACGCTACAGTAACGACAACTAGAATTGGTTTTAGATATATTTGGATGAATAATTTTCGACTTTTATAAAATGCCAATTGGTGCGAGGGGCGAAACATTGGGCAACGGAAACGGGCAATCGTAAACGAAGAATTCAATCAGGAAACGAAGCGTTAATGAAAATATTTTTGCGTGACTTTTTAAAAAATCTATGCGTCTAAAAATTGCTGAAATATCCTGGGCGCTTTGGACGACTAAGCACTTCAGGATGCAGACAGGTGACAAAAACGGTAAAGACACTGACAGTGCGGTGTGAGGGGGGGGGGAGCGGGGGGAACTGTGGGGCTGGTGGCGTTGTCGCTTCTTCGATTTCCTGATTAATTTATGCAATCACAGGGCAAGGCTGGCAGCTAGTTAACAACAATTTGCCGCAAGCTTCGTTAAAATTGAAATGCTGCAAAAAATTGTCAATAAAATAAGTGAACGTCAGTCCGTCAGTCAGGCCGTCAGTCCGTCCGTCATTCAGTCATCAAGTAAATCAACGACTCGGTGCGTCCATCAGTCAAAAGTTCAGTTAGGTGATGCAGCATCCAGAATCCACGCTCCCCCCACATCATCAGCAAGTTAATTTTTTTTTTTTACCTACTACCGTGCAACGTTTCCTGTTTGCCTGCTCATCCTCTTCCTAACTTTGCTACTCCTGCTGGCAATCTTTGGTCATGTTTTTGCAGCTCGCTTCATTTTCCTTTTGAATGTGATTATCCTAAGGCTGTGGGCAAGCGCATCTTCTTCGCTTTGATAGATGGTCGCCTCGCTGACTCGCTGGCTGACTGGCTGACTGTCTGCCCGCCTGTCCGTCTGTCTGTCTGTCTACACTTCTTGCCGTGCTTTCCACTTTTGCATTGCATTTAATGTCCTGCACTTGTCCAAGTGGCTACCAACTACCAGCAGCTGCTGCTGCCGGCTCCTTGTTCGCTATTTTGTTGACTTTGGCACGAGTTTGGTTAAAAAGTTCACACATGACACACCTACTATATATATATATAAGGCTGCTCGTTTTTCATATGTGTGTTTGGTATGTGTTTTATATGTGTCCTGGTCATGTTGTTGCGCCTTTGGCTTTAGTCTCGCTCTTGTTTTTATACCCATTGCTTAGAATGCGTCTAGCAAGGGTATTTTATAGCCATTGTTTAAACAGCTCTCTGTGAAACTGATAAATCAATTGGGCTTTGTTTTTGTTTTTATAACAGCAGCGATCTGTGGCGATTTAGAAGGCAAAAACCTAACAAAAACTTACTTTAATGTTAAGCTCTACGATAATATTTATTGAATTAAACACATACTCAAAATAATTGTTAGTGCGAATTACCTTGAAGTTATAAAGTTTATATATTGTCCTAACCTTACCTATTTTAACGCATTGTATACAAATTTAAGCAGTCTACAATTTGAAATATTTTTGAATATTACCGTTTTATATATTCAAAAATGTATAAAAAAAATAAAAAATTAGATGTCAATTATTATTAGTTACTAATTTGGATTGCAGATATAGCTCTTAAATTCTTTACAAAATATATTAATGTATTATTGAATATAGTACCTTTAATATGTAATATAGTATTAAGTTATATGTTTGCCAAATTTTTTTAAAAACTATAATTATTCTCAAATTAAACAGAATTTTAAAATCTCTATTCAAAATCAATTAACTTGAAATTCACTTTAAATGTTGTATTTTCGATATGGATGGTTTAATTCGTCAACAAAGCAAAAACTCCGTTTCATCTGCACTTCACATGTCTTACAGGGTATCTAATTGCCGTTCTGCCTTTGACAAAATCCTTTTCCTTGGGTTATTTTTTTATTTGTGTAGTCTTCTGCATGGTGTGTTGGCTTTCAACTTTAGGGGGCGTCTGTCTCCGATGTGGTGTTTGAATATTTACATAAGTGGCACAGCGTATACGCCACTCACACACGCACACTCACACACACACGCACACTAGCATTCTTGGTGTTGGGCAACAATTAATTAACTTGTACGTGTATCAAACGTCGTCGTTGCCCTTTGGTGGCGTTGGCAATTTCAAGCCTGTTCCGGCCCTAAATGCATGCCAACGTAAATTTTAAATTAATAAGCATTGCGCATACGCCCCGAGGTGCAGGACACAGAATCGCCTACACACAACTCGATTGCAGCCGCATGTGGCGCTTGTCATATGCCATTATCATGGACTGGCCCATTCCCACAACCCGCCCCGCATCCTCGCCCCTCAACTAATAGACAATTTTTTGGCAAACGAAAATGGAATAAACGTGACGCAGGGCGTAGAAGATGGGCCAAAACATGAACTCGAACTCGTTGTATGGGGGGAAGGACACAGAGGGGGGGGGGGGGGGGGGGAGGATAAAGTGGATCTCGTGACGTTGCCAAGGATACGGCTGGCGGCCAGTGCCGTGTGCAGCGGAAGCATTTAAATTAAGGACGACACATTAAAATTATGCAATAACAACAGCTATTATTATGTGAAAGATAGTGCTGCAAGCAGCGACGCTTCCAGGGGGGAGGGGGAGGAGAGTAGGCGTGGTCGCTGTTTCAGCTGAGCTAAGTAAATTGTAGTTAAACTTTAAAAACTTTTGGGTCTCTGTAGAAGCGGTTTAATGAGCGCTGCTGAATGTCAACACCCAACGAGTCCAATATAACAAAAAGCCAGCTAAGGCGAGGGGGAAAGGGGGGGAGGGGGTGGCCAGGAATTGTGGGTGGGCACGGGAAGTCATAAGTCGCAAGCGCAGGCTAAAAACTAAAATAGGCAAAGCAGCAGAGCAAATATGAAGCCAGGCACAGGATTCGCTCGCAGTCACAAAAGCCAGCGCCAAGAGCTGCCTCGTCTGCAACACACACACACACACAGTTACACACACACACACACACCGGCTTCGGCTGGGGATTTCGGGTGTAGCCGGTGGCACCCAACCGGGTTATCGACTTTATGTGTTTGTTGTTTTCAGTTCCCAGGCGCCGCTTCCTTGTCTTTTGGGCCCCCTTTCAATTGCAGACGATGTTGCTGCTGCAGTTGTTGCTGCTGCCAGTTTTCTGCCTCACTTTGCCTGCCTTTGTTGCCCGTATTTGTAGGTGCCGCACACGGCCGTCTTTTCCACAGCTGCATTGATTTGCTACAAGTTTTTCGGCACACACGCAAATGTTTGCTGAGATTCTAGGGAATCCACAACCGGAACCTTAATCTGTACCTGAACATAATAAAAGACGATAGAACATGAATCGGGCTCTATATTTGTTTTTCTTGGAAAAAGTTCCTAGGTATTGATATTCTTAGAAAAAATTCAATCACATACCAATCAAAATCTCAAAGTGTTTTTGCTAAGAAATATTTGAATACGTCTTAATTAATTTTTCAAGTAAACGTTAACTTACCTAAAACGTTTCTTGCTAAATTCATGTTGATATATGTTGATTAAACTGGGTTTCTTATTTAACTTAAAATCTTTAAGCTAAGCAGAAGAAATAGTAATATAAAATCAAACTTTATTATCCGGGTATCCTATTCATGACAAGTTTATTTTAAGTGGTACTAATAACAAATATTTGTATATATATATGTGTTTACTTAGAAATATTTTGAAACAATAATAAAATATCATAGCGTATATTTAAAAATGTTTCAGATGCAAATAAACTTTGCCTAAACTTTTTTAAATTTTTAGTGTCTTATGTATTTCTTGTATTTTAGCAATAAATTAAATTTAATATTTAGTTGTCAATCAAAATAATATTTTGACGATAAAACCGATTATAAATGCTGTTGTCATTATTATATTACTGGTTATTTAAATGAAAAAGTTTCTAGAAATCAGAAATATATTTTTCACAAAATAAAAAAAAAACCAATGATAAAAACGAACATTAATTTTTTTGTTTGTTTTGGAATTTAATATTAACATTTTTTGATCCATATTAAAATTGAGGAAAAAGTTTATTCTATATAATCTATATTTATTTATAAAATTCCAGTACATATTGTCTTTTGTTTTTTATGTTTGTATTTTTTTGCACTTTTATTTGTTATTTGATGTGTTCCCGCTTTTTAATCGTACAACTAAATATGTCAGTCGGCATATTTAAGAGACGAAATTTATCACCAGGAAGGCTTCACTCCTTCAGTCTTCTTCTTCGTCTTCTTCGCACAGTTGCAGCTCTCGATTTAACGGTTGCATTTAGTTTGGCAGTTTGGTAGTTGTGTCGGCTTTTGTGGCTTTTGCCGTGTGCCACTCGAGCCGGAGTCGGAGACGGAGTCGGAGACGGGTGCTACTTAGTTGCTTGGCTTATCAGCGCGACTCTGCGACCGAACTTCGGCAACAACTTAGCCTTCATTGCTTCCAGTTCGTTGCACGTTGCTCGCTCCTCCGCGAGCCTTGGGGCCACGACGCTCGTCTCCGAGCCGGGCGACATTTTCCGACATCGCCTGGCTTTGTCACCAGGGAACAGGCACAGACAGACAGACAAACGGACCGGCGAATAGACAGAGACCTGTGCCTCAGTCGCGCTTCCGTTTGCAGTGAGTCAAATATATTGCCAACTTCCTGCAGTCCCCGGCTAGTCAGGATTCCGGCACAGCCACCTTCTTGATAGGCTTTTTGTCGGCGACAACTGCGACGACGACAACGACCATAACACAAAAAAATGCAGTTAGAATTGCTCTGCGTTGGAGCTTAGCTTGTTTATACCACGCTTAATAGCTAAAAGGACTATAAAGACTAGGAGTTGCTGTGAGATACGTGACATTTATAATAATATAGTAAAAAATATAAAAATTAAATATTTAACAGATGCAGAAATTGCTGGATATATATCTTAATTTAGATAATTATGTTTAAGAAGAAAGAAAGTATAAGAAAGTTTCTAAATATTTTGCATCATTTGCCCCAAAAAGTATACTATACAAACACTTTTTTATTTACAAACTAAGGTTGTCTTAAATTTATTTTACATGTTGTAGAATTTATTGTAGAAATGTGTAACTATTTGAATATTCTAAAAAGTTTAAAACGGGTTTTAACGTTAACTTCGATGGTAGTGCTTTTTTGTATTTCGATTACCGTTTGTTATAATTTCGATATTATCGATAAATGATTGTGAAGGTAAGAAAAATTTGATATATTCTAAAATGAACAGACCTACAGGGTATTCTAATATTTTATACTTTTTATGGTATATGTAAAATAATATTAAATATTAAGAGAACGTAAAATGCCTTTTGAATTGATCGACAATTTTGCTGAACAATTTTAGAATTTCATAACAAAGTTATTTAAAAAAATATCAATTTTGTAGATACTTAAGTTTATTTAAAATTTTGCTGCGGTTTTCTGCCATAACAGCTTATATACCCTGCTTGTGCTGACTTTACAGGGCATAACGAATATACTAAAAATTCTAGACCTGGCTCTCGACATCGATTAAGTTATTACGAAATGTGCGCTACGTGCAGCGTCTTCTTTCGGCACACACACATACACACACACACATAGGTCTATGCTGCGCCTATGCACACACAATCAAATTTGTCTGTCTTTATATCCGTGTGGCTGAGTCTGAGCCTGAACAGTCTGCAGTCTGTTGTCTGTTGTCTGCATTCTGCCCACCCGCATCACGTAATTTCTGCCTTAGCCTTTTAACTGGGTCACAAATTTTCGTACCCGTTTCGCTTTGCATAACCGAAAAAATTTGTTGTTGCTGCAGACACAAAATTTGTTTTTGTTTTTTATTTACCTGCGACCCTTAACCCCTCGTTGTTGTCTCGGGTTTTTGTTATTATGTCAGCTGAGCCTGCCTGATTGACACGCGTGCATATTTCGAGTTGTGCAGTCTGAATGTTTGTCGGTCTGTCTGTTTGTCTGTCTGGCGTGGGTTGGCTGGGGTGCGAGGCGAGGTCAAGTCAAAGAGTGTCACAACATGTCTGCTTCCGGTGAACACACACACACACACACAAACACACACACACTCACACTCATTGAGAGAGTAATACACAGTTAGACAGACGCGCGCCTGCTGACGGTGTTGTTTACATATTAAAGTTGCATGACCCCGCCAACTGCAGCAGCAACAATAACTGCAGCAGCAACAACAACAAAAACTTTGTTGTCTGTTTACGAAGCAGTAGCAACAACAACAACAACAACAGTCACGCTTCGCTGCAACTTCACAGCTGTTACAGCTGCAAGCAAGCAAACTGTTAACTTAACAGTGTTTTAGTAGCCAGCTCTCTTAAGCGTGCGCTCTCTTAAAATGCGCTCTCTTTATTGCATACACGTGGGAGCTTTCGCCAGTGCTTTTCATTCATAAAAATGGCAGACAAGCTTTTTCTTGCTTGCCGGCTGTTACGCAAAAGCGACGCCAGTTGGCGCCACTGTGCCCCGCTCAACAATTCAGCAAAAAAAAAAAAAATGCATAAAAAATTCCAAAAAAAAACTACAAATACGTATTGCAATGTGTTTGCATCCTGGTCCATATCCTGACGCTATTCATGTCCGCCCCTAATGTCAGCGCTTGTTTTGATGCAAGCTCACGCGCCGTAAACAACTTATTATCATTGGCCTTTTTTTGATATTAGCTGCTTTTTTTGTGCGAAATGTTCGCCAAATTTGTTGGCTGCCTTTCAAGTTGCAGGCAGGCACAAACGTTGCACACACGCCCTCAGCGGAAACGCAACGCAGACATTTGCAACGGTCGCATAATTTTTTGTGTTTTATTTTCTGTTTGTTTGTGTTAGTTTTTGTTACCTTTCGCGTCGCCAAACTGCGTCGCCTGATCAGGCTAAAAGCAGCGCAGCGTCGTCGCTTAAGTGGCCCCGTCCTGGCTCCTGGGCAAACAGGCAAAAGACATGCGGCAGAAAAACTAAAAAAACCCCATTGTTTTCGGTTGACCAAAGATTCAATACCCTTATAGATATTTATCATATATATGTTAAATTTTTAACATATAGTAACTATATAATATAGTAATATATTAGACTGATGCTGATGAGAAGTAATTTGTTTAGAATATCTTCAAAACGAACAGGTTGTGATATAGTAGTAATATAGTTGTGTAATATCGTAATGCAATGTCGATTAAATATTGCTCATTTGTAAAAAAAAATTAATTAAAAAAATTTTTTTTTTTTGATTTTAATTAGAATATTTTGTAAAACGAAAAACTTTTTATATAAACTATTTTTTAAACAAATTTTTCTTATGAGACCTAAATTATATAGTAGTCCGTAATGAGAATACGGTTTTTTGTTAGAATCAATTATATATCCTGGAAAATAAAGATTTTTTACATAACAACTTTTTTATTTTTATCGATGAGTGCCATATTAAATATCGGTATTATCGATTATTATATTATCGATAGTTATCGAAGAATGCTATATTTAATATTCATTTATACATGAAGAATGTGATAAATCTCAAAACTAAGAAAAATATATTCTGCAAAAAAACCAAGTGTTTTATACAATCAGTCTTTTTTTGACCGACAGCAGTATATAATAATACTATAAATTTCTGATCCGTGCGGCTTTGGCAGATTAAGAGTAAAGTCAGCTAAAAGATAATGGTATCCATCAAGATTTTTTAAAACTGAAAGAAGTTTTCCTTACACAGACAAACACGACTGTCAATATTTCTGAACAAAAATATTATATATATATATCAACTTATATTGCACATTTTGTGACAAAACTAATATACGATTGGCAAGTGTATTTAAATTGCAACAAAAAGTGCATCAAGCCGCGTGCCAAGTTTCAAATATCAGGACGTGCATTTTATGAGAGTGAACTGCCATTGCAAATGATGTTACACGCCTCCAAATCTGGCAAACTTTTATCTCTCTGTTTGGCAATGTTTTATTTGTGCTTGTCCACCCCGCTGCCAATCGTCCTGGCGCTCCCTTTTACTCCTTACTCCCCCCTTGGTTATAAATCATAAATACACTCACATTTCATTTGAAATAATTTGTGGCATATTGGCAATTATTCATTATTTTTCTTTTTTTTTTGCGGCCCCCTTCCCTTCATCAAACTTGGTTTTTGCTCGCTGTTGTCTTCTTCATCTTCTTCATTGTATTTTTTTGTTGCTTCTGGGAGCTTTTGCAAAGGCAGCGGCTTAAGTGCGACGAATTTTTCTGATGTGGATTTTGTTGCGGATTTGTTGTTGGCTTCGGTTTATCTCTTAGCGTTGGCAAAAAGTCTGCGGTGACATCGCATAAAAGGTGTAGACCATAAAATGGTTTGAGCCAAAGAACTTTCAGTTATCCAAGCTGGGGGCGGGTTGGCTGGGAGTGGGTTGGGTGGTCAGGTCAGGTGCAGGGTTTTGGGCCGGGTTCAAAGCGGGCATTCAAGCAAAAGTTGATTTAGTGTTTGGCTGCTGATAAGCATGCCACACAGCAACATGAATATTTTATAATAACTGTACATCTATTCCTACATTTATTACGGCCATGTAGTTAAAATCAGAATGAAATTTATGGGAGCGTCAACTATTTCAGGTCAGGTGTGCAAGGTAAATTTATTGGAGTTAACACAGATATTTAAGGCCAGTTTATGAAATAAGTTGCAAAGAAGTCAACGTCTTTGATAACAGTTCAAAATAGTTGTCAAAGATGGCCTTTGATAGCCTGGCTGAAAGTTTATATGTATTCAGTGTATTTTTACTGAGAAAAAAACATTAATTTTTACTTGAATAAAGTGCAAGCATTGTCAAGGTGAAAGCAAATTATTTATAAACAAAATTCTTCTTTCAAAAATCTTTTTATTATCCAAAATTTTTTTGTAATAGTAAATATATACAATTTTTATTAATATTGCAAACTATGATTTTAGTTAGTATAACTTGAAAACAAAAAATTTTTCATAAAAGAACTTTATGTTTAAGCGATTTTTCTAAAGATATGGTAATCCGATAAATTGCTTATATATTTAAAAACTAAATAAAAAACTTTTTAGCTACAGAGAATATCTTATGCATGTTAGTTTGATTGCACTATAACTAATCTGGCTAAAAGTATTTAAATATAATTATTGGATATGGTCTCGAATATTATTTTCAAGTACTTCCGGACCATCAGTAATCAGTAAAAAATTTTAATTTTAAAAAACCTTTACAGAAACCATTTAAAGCCCGTTTTCTAAATGAGAATAGTTAATGCAGTAGCATTTAAGAAAAATTAAGAAAGAAAACCCGTGTGAAATACAAGAACTAGTTTACTTTTGCATTTGCAACTTTTTTTTTTGTTAGTTATATGTTTGTGCTTAAAATAGCTGAAAGTTTAGTACAAAAACTGTATAATGGATTTAGCTCAAGAACTAGTTTTGAATTAGAATATATTCACCAGAGTCAATCAAGAAAATTCAACGAACAATTTAGTTGCAATTTATGTTAAATTCAATTGCTAATTCGTTCGCTCGAAATCCCGCTTATCCCCCAATTGCCACAATTCGCATGCAAATGCCAACAAATTGGAATCGAAGTAGGAAGAGGGGGGGTTGCGGAATGAAAAATTCGAAAAAAACTATCAACCAAAAACAGAATTGATTCCATTAACCTTTTCAGCTGCAGCTGCAGCACAAAAGCCACCAACGCAAAAAAAAATATAAAAGGGGGAAAAACGGAAATTTTGCAAACTGTCGTAAAGTTCAGGCGAACCCAATCAAAAGACAACAACAACAACAACAACTGCCAACAGCTTAGGTCAGCTTAGTGGGCGTGGCAACAACAGAACACCCCACGAAGCTGTTCAATGGCGCAACGCTTGAATGGCAGGTGCTAATGTATCTGAGCAAATGTATCTCTCCAAATGCTCGCCAATGAATTGCATTGAAAGCTAATTTGCCAATTGATCGCATCCCGTCCCAGATCTCCCTGCTGCAGTGCAGCATCGTGAATCAGTTGCCAAAGTGTGATTAAATGTGTTTCAGCTTTTGTTGCGTGCTTTTTATTGCCACAGAAATGAAACAGTTACAAAGATACAAAGCAACACAGATACACAGATACAGATACACATGCGACATTAGACAACACTGTCGAGCAACATTTTGTAAATGTGCTGCTACAGGACAAAGCGACACGGGCACAACTGGGCACAACTACACACACACACACACACACACATATATATATATACCCTCTTATTCCCAGCCCTGCCCACCCACTCGACGCTTTTGTATTTCCTTTTTTTCTGCTGAGTTGCTAAAAAACTTCTTTTCAACAAACGCTCTGCGGTCTAAGCAGGGCTGCGCTGCCTGGAAGGGGTGTTTGGAGAGGGGGTTGAGGATTGTTGAGAGGGGGGGCTGGGTGCCGCTTTGTGAAATTGGGCTGGGATTGGTTTGCTGCCTGTGTTTGCCACAAACAAGCGACGAACCAAACAACAACAACAACAAGTAAGTGTACTATAGAAAAGATGGTCCAACTAGAAGATACCCTGTACCGATTTACGCAGCCTCACATAATAGAATATTCATTTTTGAAACCAAGAAAAAGTCTAGACTTTTTTAAATGGGTTTTACTTAATTTAAATGAAAATATATAAACATATGGTGTCGCTAGCTTAAGACTCACATGCTTAAAATCGATCATTATCGACTTTGCATAAACAAAAGAAAACAAATTTATTATTAGCAGATGTTCAGGTTAAAACAGTAGATTGAAATTTAGAGATTGATGACAAATAAACAGTAAGAGAGATAGACTCACGGACGGACAGAGGAGCAGACATGCAGATAGACAGATAAACAAATTGATAAAATAAATGTAATGTAAAACAATTTATATAAAAAATGTATTTTAGAATGATATTGTATATATAGCATTTGAATTCATCTTTAAACAATCAAAGTTGTGTAAAAATAGAATAATTGTGACTTTTTAAGGCGTGGTTGTTTAAAATTCAGTGAAAAGAGTTTGGTATATTCTGTATAGCTTCAGAAGTATTTCCTTTCATATTCACAGCCACAAATCAATTAATTCAATGTGTGCAGGGTATGACAACAACAAAAACAGCCTCTCATGAAAGTGAAAAAAAATGAAAAAAATCAGTTTGCATATTACACAGCAGGGTGAAAGGTGTGGAGAAGGAGCAGCAGCATCAGCATCAGCTCGAGTATTCAGTTGTTTACGCCCACGTTGAGGCAGCTGCGTTTCCAGCTGCGCACGCTAGGTGTCGCCAGCGTGCAACGGCGTCGCGACGCTGTCGACGCGTTCGAGCATCTTCAAAGTTGAAGTAATGCGGCCTCAAGTGGCGGCAGCCCACAACGTCTCCATCTCCGTCATCACCATCATCATCGTTGTTGTTGCTGTTGCTGCTGGTTTCTCTTATATGGCGCTCGTCCTTGCGGCGCTGCATGGTGCCTGCGTGTTTTTGGTGGGCGGGGGTGGGGTTCGGTCTGCCGCCCCGTTGCCATTTAAAATTGCTTGGCTTTGGCGCTTGTCCTCACCTGTGTTATGTTTTGAATGAACGCCTGCGTCTTTTATCTTTTCATAAATTTTTTCGCTTTTGTGCCCGTTGCCTGCCCCACGGCCCCCTCGCCTGCGCCGTGCTGCCAACCTGTGCCACTTACAATCACTTTTATTTCGCGGGCGCGTTTCCTGCGCACGAAGGCAGCTCCAGCAACAACTTTTTCTGCAGCAGCATTTTAATGCTCAACAAAATTTGAATTGAATTTGCCGACAGGCCGCGCGGATGCGTTGCCTCTAAAATGGCTGTTCGGGCTGCCTGGCCCATTCGCTTATATACACTGTTCTCAAATTGGTAAAAAGTATATTGGGTTTTCTATAATTCACATAACTTTGTCAAAACTCAACCGATTTTCATGTTTGATGCCATTTTGGTCATGATTTGTCCTCCAGATTGATTCTACATTTAAAACATATGCATTTTTAAAAATACATTTTTTTTTGACTTTTTGAAAAAATCACAAGGGGGGACCCTTGTACATTTTGGAAGAAATTTTTTTTTCAAAATTTAAATTTTCGATTTTTTAATTTTAATCGATTGTGCGTGTCATAATTAGTATAAAAAACAACATTAAACTTGATTTTGAG
>SCDY01001835.1:0-21904 GCA_004143825.1 Drosophila micromelanica | reverse complement strand
GGTCGGCCAAGTTGGTGGCTGCCGGGGTTGCCTGCCTGGTGAATCGCATGAACTATCCCAAAATTTCGATTGCTGTCGATGGCGGCATTTATCGCCTGTTCCCCAACTATCAGAAAATACTTAACAAGTACGCCAAACAGCTGACCAATCAAAGAAACAAATTCGAATTTGTCATCGCCCAGGATAGTGCCGGGGTTGGTGCAGCTATCGTAGCCGGCCTTGCAAGTCACCTTTCAGAAACCTGAAACCTCTCAGGAACCAGAGTGTTTCTTAAGATCTAAAATATATTTATTTTGTATAGTATTAATGGGTTCACTAATAAATGCAGCATGAATCTTCTTTGGCTAATCCAGTGTCTTTGACTAGCCATCACCAGCATTAAGGAAATAGCCTGTCCTATAACCTGTCGCTTAATAGGTTCAGATTATAAACAAAAGGAATTAAGGAACGAAATCTAGTTTTTTGACAACATTTTATATTCGGTTTCCATGTGAGAACAGTATTTTGTCCGTTCGGCTTTCTGACCGTCTAGAAACTCAAAAAAATATATATACTCGTGCTTAATATGTTAATATTTATAGCCTATGCCCAAATCGATACTCTATAGCTATATCAGTTTTGAAGTTAGCTATATTATCTGTAATATATATTTTTACAAATTAACAATAATAATCATGACCGTTTTCGACTGTCTTAAACTGTTATTACAATGGACGAATATTTCGCATGCGTTTATATCCGATTGGGAGAAATAAAAAGACTGAACATTTCTTTGTCCAAAAATGGATAATAATTGTTCTACTAGTTGCCTCTTCTTTTTCATTCAGGCACAGAAAAAGCTATTTTAGATACGGGATTCGTGCATTTGTTGGAAAAATTTTTTATAAATAATACATTTTGTTCCGGTAATACAAAATTTTTGAAGTCCAGCTCTCTGACAATGACTAACCCAAAAGAAAAGTTTCCGGAGGCCCACCGGATTTGCCAGCTTTTCGACATAGGTGAGCAGAAAATGCAGGAGATTGTGAGCCGCATGACCAAGGAAATACAAATGGGACTAAAGAGGGATACGCACCCGCGGGCTACGATAAAGTGCTTCGTCACCTACGTGCAGGAGATGCCCACTGGCAAGGAACGTGGCAAGTATTTGGCACTGGATTTGGGCGGCACCAACTTCCGCGTCCTGTTGGTCACGCTTAAGAATGAAACCGACATTGACATTTCCTCTCAGACGTTTGTCATCAGTAAAGATCTGCAGGAGGGGTCTGGGTATAACCTGTTCGAATTCATTGCAAAATGTCTGGGTACTTTTTGCAAGGAGCAAAAAATCGAAAACGATAATTTACCGTTGGGCTTCACATTTTCCTTTCCGTGCAAGCAAATGGGCATCGACAACGGCACTCTGGTCGCCTGGACCAAGGGCTTTAAGGCGGAGGGCGTTGTGGGCAAGAACGTGGTGGATTTGCTTCGGGAGGCGGTTACCCGACGTGGCGAGTGCAAAGTGAAAATCGTCGCCATACTCAACGATACGACGGGCACCCTGATGTCTTGCGCCTTCAGACATCGCAACTGCCGCATCGGAATGATCGTTGGCACCGGCTCCAACGCCTGCTACGTGGAGAAAACATCCAACGCGGAAACGTTCGAAGGATATCAAACGAGCAACAAGCCAAATATGGTCATCAACTGTGAGTGGGGCGCATTTGGGGACAATGGTGTGCTGGACTTTATCCGAACACCCTACGACAAGGCAGTCGACCAGCAGTCTATCAATCCGAACAAGCAGGTTTTCGAGAAATGCATCTCGGGCATGTACATGGGCGAACTGGTGCGTCACATTTTGGTTGAGCTCATGGAAAAGGGGACCATATTCAAGGGCATGGCTTCGCCCATCATGCATAGAAAATGGAGCTTCGAGACGAGCTACATAACTGAGATTGAGTCCGATCCGCCGGGCCAGTATCGCAACGCCGGTCTGATTATGGATAAGCTGGGAATCAGGACGAGCAACGAGAACGATTTGGCCTGTTTGCGATACATTTGCGAAAGTGTCTCAACGCGATCCGCGAAGCTGGCATCTTGCGGACTCGTCTGTCTGATCAACAAAATGAATACCAAGGAATTGACGGTGGGCATCGATGGCAGCGTCTATCGGTATCATCCCCATTATCATAGGTTGCTAACGGAAAATATGGATTTGCTTTTAAAAGGCTCGACCAAATTTGAACTGGCTTTGTCTGAAGACGGCTCAGGGCGGGGTGCGGCACTAATTGCTGCCGTCTGCTCTCGTTAACTTTACTGCGCTTTTAGGTCTGAATAAATTTTTGAAAGTTGGAGTACCGCATAGGCAGCACTTTCAATTTCCGGTAGTTGCATAGCACTCAGACTATGACATGCAACAAAGCGCAGAAATGAGCTTTCGACGCAAAAATGAGCAACATAACAGCATAAATGTATGTACATTTCGGTTATCACTCGCCTTATAATTTCTGTTTATGAAAATAGCGATATACCAACAGTCCACATTGTACAATCCAGTTGAAATTATGTAAAAGACATGACATTGAATGCATTTGGCCATTTTTGATCCTGCCAACAATGTTTTGGGCATTGTCAGAAATGATTGAAGCGATTTAGTTGTATAATATTTATTACCTCGCAAACTGCTTTAAAGATTTTCTTTTATAATAACATGATTAAAAGGTTCGTTATGGATAATTCTACGAATAGGATTGTCGTATTTACCTAGTCTGCAGTTCACGTAGTACAGCAAAGCTTTAGGCAAAGACAATATAATATATTGTCGGCTGTTTGCTCGCGAATTCTTTTTGAATTTTAAAGACAGGATATGGTGCGTGTCTAGGGTTTTCTTTGTTTTCATTGCTCCGTCCAGTGTTGCTTTGTTTGATTCGCGCGCTGCCAATTTGTATGCAATGACACACACAAAAAAAATACCTAAATATTAAAAAATACTAGAAATGTTAAAATAGACTTACACATATAATATATATTGCAGTTTAGTTCCTCAGAGGGCAGACTATAAATATCTTAATGTTTTTTGAATAATGTATTAATGGTAATCGGTATCCAAACGAAACTGACCCGTGACCTATTTCTGAGAGAACAACAACATTTTGTACTACATGTACACGACGCTCCACATTAACTCTGTAACAATTTACTCCTCCCAAGAAGCTGTTAACAGCACTTATCGATATGTTTAAATTGGATTTTAGAGAGCTAAGTTTATTGGCATTTTTCCTTGTGTGAGTTGCTGCCACATTGCTTACAAGACTTTGGTGAAAAATAGTTCAGAATGTACGTAATTTATCAATTGCATGCACATTTGGAAGAAAACTAACCCGAATTTAATAGGTATGCGTTATCCAGCACTCTTGTGCGCTCGCCAGCGCTGCGCAATGGTCTCCAAATGGCCGCCGCCAACCGCCAGGTGTCGCTAAAAGTTGTCTCCGTGGGCTCCACACTCAAGGATGAGAGCTTCTTCGAGAAGAACGAACGCCTGGGCCGCCAGATGTCACCTCATCTGACCATTTACAAGCCGCAGCTCACCTCGATGCTGTCGATCATGCACCGCGGCACCGGCTTGGCGCTAGGCGTAGGCGTCTGGGGCCTCGGCCTCGGCGCACTGATCGCCTCGCAAGACATTGGCCACTACGTGACCATGGTGGAGGGTCTGCAGCTGAGCGCAGCCACCTTGACCGCCATCAAGTTCATCATCGCCTATCCTGTGGGCTACCACTCGGCCAACGGCATTCGCCACCTGCTGTGGGACACGGGCCGCTTCCTCAAGATCAAAGAGGTCTACTCCACCGGTTACGCAATGGTCGCCGCCTCCTTTGTGATCACCGCCATCTTGGCCCTGCTGTAGACTTCCTGGAACCCTATTAAATTTTAGTGCGAACATGTCTACTTATACCTAAAAGCATAATACATGTACAGTTTATTTACAATATGTATCTTCATTTGGCTCGGTTATGCAACAGCATTTTGTTGGTTCGGTTTATTGTTGCTGTCGCCTGCAATTTGCCCGACTGGGCCAGCATCGTGATTTCGTGCTAATAGCCTGCCCAATTTGTTAGCCAAGCCAGCACTTGGTCGACAACACCGTTTTCCACACGCACACACTATCTTCAGTGTGGGGTATTCTGATTTCCTTGATGAATATGTAACGCGACGAAGAGAACCGAAAGTATATTAAAAAATAATACTAAATACTACGTACAGAAACTATTTTCAGTATGTGGCTTTGTTATTTTGTGAGCGAATGATAAATTAATCAGAGTTAATCAAAAGGCAATAATGTAATAAATGTGTTTGTAAAATGTTACAAATATATGATTTAAAAAAAATTATACAGGAGGAACTAGATTTATATATAAAATTATTCATACATAAATTAATTTCTTCTAACTAGTATAATTATAGAAACTATATGAAACTAAATATAGGTTTAAAATCATTAGAAAACTACGTGCTTAAGAAAAATCTTATTAAAAAAAATTAAGTGAATCAAAGACGCGTTAAGGTATGTATTTATATCTAAATCTCAATGTCATTTATGTGAAGCATCGCTTATACATATATGATTTTTACATAAATGCAGTGCGGATATATGAATTCGCAGTATAGTTTTATACGAAATCGCATTAATAAAAATGTTTCTTATATGCAATTAATTCAATGTAAAAAAAAAATTTGGAATTTGCAAATTAGGAATTTGGGCAAGTCTATGTAAAATTGCTAAATAGTTAGTTTTCAACTATATGATATACTCTAAATAAACACAGTCTCATAAGATTATAAGTTTAAAAACAAGCCAATAGATATTTATAGATAAAATGTTAGAAATTTATCCGAAAAATGTATTTTGAATCAGTAAAGCATTAATTAATATATATATAAAAAAAAACAAATATTACAAAGTTAATATTTTGGTTTTTTTCAGATTATAGGTATTTAGTTTGTGTAGTTGAGTATGTAGACGAAGAAGCTGTGTTGAATTTCAAATTACTTACACTATGTTTTCTTATGTTTTTTTAGGCATTTCAGGCATACGATCTTCAGTCTGCTTGTTTTAAAGCAAAACATTTATCTATTTTCCTGGATAAGTTAACCTCTGAATCGGAAACACAATGGATCCTACAAAGTTACAATCGTTTATTGTTGAAATTTTGGTTGGTTTCGCTTAGCAAGCATTTTGCTGTGCACGTTGCTAAAATGTAACTAAGAGCTAATATCACAACTTATTATGTAATTGCAGTATGTTTAGTTATTTTGTTTCTGCGTCGAATTTGCTGAGCTCCTCTCCTGCATGGGAATTGGCATCTCCCCCTGATCGGGGATGATCGAGCAGCTCAAAGTCACAGACCAGTGAGAAATGATCCGAGGGATATTCAAAGCTGGGCGTGCGATTTTTGCCAATCTGTTCGCCGGCTGGAAATTCCAGGCAGTTCTTAATCTGCAGTAGAGAATTCAATGATGAGTTCAGTTCATTTGATTGCTTATGGCGCCTCACCTTTAGCTGCTCGGGCGTGTAGAAGACATAGTCTATGGTGTGGCACTCCTCACCATCCTCGCGTATCTTCCAGGTGGTATATGGCGGCTCGCGCTTGATGGACTGGGCCACAAGTTTATTTGAGTCGTCACAGCCAACAGGGAGCTGCTGCTCCTGTTCCCATTCCCGGTCTAGCTTTATGTCCGCATAGGCGCTGCCCAGTTTCAAGAGATCGCAGTTGAGGATCGTCGCATAGATGGGCTCAGTGGGCTCCGCATTAAAGTCGCCGCACAGCAGGAGCGGACTTTCGCCGGCAAACTGCTTGGCAAAGCGGATCAGATCGGTTCCCTGCTCGTTGCGCAGCTTGGCCAGCAGGGCGCCTTGGCGAGCCTTCAGATGCGTGGTGCAGACGCAGAACTCCCTGCCCGTGGCCTTCACCTGCAGCCGCGCGGCAATTGCCACCTGGTTGCTCTGCACTCGCCACACCTCAAGGATGCGCGTATCGTAGCTGACCAAGTGAAGCTTGTCGCGCTTGTAGAATATGGCACAGCCATCGGGTCCGTTGTTCTCCTCTATATACAGACAGGGCGAGTCTGGCTTGGGAAAGAAGATGCCAGCGTAGTTCTGGCTGCCCAGCACGGTCTGCAGGAACTTGAAGTGATCCACCTCCTGCAAAGTCCCCAAATGTTGATCATTAAAGCGCGACTGCACAACATTTTAGGATGGGTGTGAATAAATACTTGCAGACAGACAACATCCGGCTGGTTCTGTAATATCTCCTGGATAATCAAGAGCTTGCGATGCTGCCAAGTCAAAGCCTCATCAGGACAGCGCACAAATCCATCGTTGTGCTGACCGAGAGCTGCAAAACAACAGAGAAGATTATCAAAAATACTCAATTTTAGTATAAAATAGTTTGCAAACAACAAAAAATTACAGATTTTTAAATAAGCAACTAAAAATAACAAGTATATACTAAAATTATTATTATAAACAATTTTGACATATAAATTCATCGGAGCTCTCACATTTACAACTTCCATAACTGTGTGGAATATGGACCAATTTTCAAGTTAAGTTGAATTTAAATTTTAAAAATATTCCATATTGAACGCAATTTTTATTTTGATATTTTTTGCAAAAAATGTTGAATTTTTTACTACATTTTAAATTTAAAATGTTTGTTTTTAAGCGATTATTCTGATAAAGTTAACAACAATCTTGACATGTGATTTTCTTGAATCCGTAGCTTCCACATTTTAAGTTTCAATAACTTTGTAAAATATGAAGCGATTTTTAAATTTGATATTATTTGCTCTAGATTGATGCATTAAGGTATACAAATGTTTAACATGCGTTGTATATTAAAGTAAGTATTCATTTCCAACTCTGGCTTAATTATTCTTTTTTTTTTTTTAATTTTATGAAAAAATGTATAATTATTTATTGTCATAAAAATATACGTTAAAAATAAATAGAATTGTTAAATTTTGGAGATATTTAGTTTGACTTACTTTGCGAGAGTATGTTCCACTGCAGCAATCGTATATTTGATGTGCCTTTGTTTTCAACTGGAGCACTGCAGACTGTGTTCGAATGGGTGAGAATATGTCAGAGACATGGGAATTTTAAGCACTTACCACGCGATACGGAATCCAGATTGAGAGAGCGCAGACCATCGGTCACATCCTCGCTAACCAGCAAGGGCTTCAGGAAGCGGCGGGTGAGCAGCGAAGGCTGCTCGATGCCGCCGCCGCGCATTTGTTGCACATAATCCAGGAGTGCGGCAGTGTTTAGACCCTTGGGTACCTCCAGGCCATCATCCTGTGAGTCCACATTGTTGATCTTCGGCGCCGAGTTGAATGATCCCATCCTAAGTAACGATTCGAAAGAAATAAATATAAATACCAAATATTTTAAATTAAACTTAAATTTTCATTTTGATTTTAAATTTAAATTAATTTAAACAAAGAGCGTGCTTACAAATTCTCTAAGAAACGAAATTAAATATATTAAAAAACATTCTTAAATAGTAAAGTACTTTTTTTCATTTTTCATTTTATTAGAATTATTTTTGATTTTCAAATTTAAAAACTGTAAAATGTGATTCAAGGCTTAAACAATTATCTTTGGCTATAACAAATTTGCAACAACAACCGTAACAAGAACAATAACCATGACAGCAACAAATAATAATAAATATTAGCAAGAACAGGTCGTCTTTAAAGCAATTTTGTGGATCATGAAACAATTTTATCAACGATCTTACTTAAATACTCACAACTCATTCGGTTTTCTATAGAGTATTTTTCGTAGAATTATGCTGAAAATGAATAAACTATGACTCTGCCTTTGGCTGATATAGATCTTTGCCACAAAACTTTGAACTCTGCTGAAAAGAATAGTATATTGGATCTTTTAAAATGGATTTAGGAAACTTGAGAATAAAATTTGTAAAGTGTTTTGGTATGTTTTGAAATGTTGTTTAAATTTTCGAAGCCAGCACAGGAAATTGTAAGCGGAGTGAAAATATGAAGAAAATTTCGGAAATTGATTTCTCAGAAATAAAAATCACAAAGCAAAAATTCTTTACATTTTTTTTGTATGAAAGGTTTCATTTAAAAATTGTTATATTTTTTAAATGTTTTATTGTTGTTATGTAGATATGCTCTAAAAATTTCAAAAACAATTTGGTATAAAAATCAAAAAAAGATTTGCCAGAATTTATCTTCTCCGAGCAACCAATATATAAAATCAGAATAATTTGATTTGTATTCTGTTTTTTATTCTTTTAATATCAGTAACTTTAATAGGGTCGTAAACTTTAGGAATATCATCATTTTTAAGCTTAAAAAATACGACAGAAACAACGAATGTAATAAACTTGATTTTTGTTAGAAACTTGATGTCCGAAAGGTGGAAAACAGAGCAAGTAGCTCAGACTATTTGTGTACTTGTATTTGTGATAGCAGCTTTCACAAGCTAGAGAACCCGATTTTGTCCCACTAAGTCCACCCACACAAAAAAATTTGGACATAATAAAACATCGCACGCGGCTTAAAACATAAATGCAAAAAAAAAGTAAGAAACAACAAAAAAAAGTCGCTCGGTCAATAGCTTTACAGCTGTTGAGCTGGTTTTTTGGGGCCCCGATTATAAACCAGTTAAGAGCGTTTGTCAACGCAATCAATCAATAGATTGGTGACTCCGAGTCTCACCTGGTCAGCATCACCCTCTGCAGGAAGGCCTTGCGGTCGTTCTTGCAGGGCGCCTTATTGGCGCGATTCAATTGCAGCGCTTGCTCCATTTGGCCGGCAGGATCAGAAGCGAGTTGTTGTTGTGGTTGGCAGTGGTTGGGAATTGGGTGAATTTTGGTTGGATTGTGGGTTTTGCCGAATATTGTGCGAAGTGCGCTTGTAAGCGACATTTGCGAAACTGAATGGCAACTGAAATGCGGCGTTTTATTAGAGATCAGCCAGATGGACAGCGAAGAGAGTGAGCGAGGCAGGGAGTGTGAGAGAGAGGGAGAGAGAGACATAGAGAGAGAAAGAGAGCAAGCACGCATAAACGAGTATTTCAGCATACACAAACACACACACCCAAGCACAGTCGAGCTCACACAAAGTGAGATGTATCTGCAAGATACAGAACAAGATCAATACGTTCTACTCACGTGCGTTGCTCAGTTGCGCGAAAAATGAGCAGTGTAACAATAACAAAAATAACAAAAACAGCACCAGCAACGACAGCAACTACAATAGCCACAGATACATCGCTAGCTGACAGCTTGCTAAATATTTATGCGTAGCATTCTTTATGTAGATACATTCACATGGAGCTGCACGCCATTGTCTCGCTTTCGTTTGAATTGTAATGAAAACAAAAGTTGTTTTGTTTTTTTTTTCTGGACTTGGGCCAAGCGGATTTATGTCTAAGCAAACAATTTTCATCGCATGCAAATTTCGTGGATATTTGGCGGCTTGAAATGCGCATATTCAGCATATCTGCGCCCATATGCTGCAGGCCGAAAAAGATACAAGATACAAATTCGTATCTGCTGGGATAGCTGGCGCAATTTATACAACAACGCAGTTACATGCGTAATGAGCCGCAGCTGGCGACTGTACAAAGTATCTGGTACTTAAAGATACTGTATCTTTTTTTAAATTTTTTTACCTGGGTATCGGCACCGCCACACGCCGCGCAAACGTCTTCGATGTGACAATCAAACGCGATGTTTTCATTAAAAACTCCATTTTACTTAGATTTGTTTTTTTTTTTGTTTTTAGTAATTTGCATTAAACTATTAAGTAAACGTCTTTTGTTTTAATCGGTTTGATTTTGATTTGGATTAAGATTTGGATAATTATTTAAGCTTCAATTGCTTTTGGTCTAGGTTAACGTGAAATGTCTTATATTAAGTGTCAATATGGCAATGTCAAAGAGACGCGGTTCAATCTGTATTTCCTAAAAGTATAGAATAGAATAGTGGGAAAAATTGAAGCATTAGTCGGTTAGTATTGTGCGAAAATGGGCACATTCAGCCACTTGTTAAACCACTTGCAATGCGCCACAGATACAAGATACAAAATACAAATGCTATCATCAGCCACGTGACTAGCTCTGAGATTCGCCAATTTGTCACGCAGCCGTAGCTGCATCTTAAGTTGATATAATGTACTATCGTATTTCTAAGAATGCCAGAATTTGAACACTAAAACCTGTTAAAAATTATCGTTTTCGTATAACTTCTATTTAAAGCTTTAATTATAAGACTGCCTACGGTAAATAAAGAAAATCTGTCCTCCTCCATAGAAATAAATGCAAATTAATATTTAAAATAATTTAAACTAAATTATAATTAAAATGAAATTGATATAAGAACGTTTGTAGGATATCTAGTTCATCTTATCACATGTAGTATATATTTATTGTTTGATATATCTCATATTAAATGAATAAAAATATTAATAATATGCCTATTCTTGTTATGCAATCAAATTAAATATATTACTCTTGGTTCTGACAACACTATGTCCCCCAACTCGCTTAGAATGTAAGAAAAAGGCAAATAAAGCTACTATAAGTCAACCATTAACAGATTATTAGATATAGATAAATATAGCTAAAGGTACAATAGCTTATTATCAAGCAGTGTTGTTCAATTTAGTTCAGTTATCGGTAAGAGTGGCGACAGCTGTTGTTATTGTTTATATATTATATATATATATATATATATATGTGTTTCGCATGAATTGCACAAGGTTAGTTTTATTTTTGATTGAAACCAAGTGGATTGAGGCCTGACAATGCCTAAGAACACTTGACACTCTGTCAGTATTGGCCATGAACTTGATTTATAAACGCAATTGCCGCTAGCTACCAGCAACAGCAGCAGCAACATGAACAACAACAGCAACAACAGCAACAAGTTTTGGAGCACGCCCGCTCGCATTTATCTCTCACCTCACCAGGTACAGCAGCAGGTCTCGCGGCAGCGGCGTCTCATAATCAGCGATTGGCGGCAACGTGTCTCCAGCAGCAGCAGCAGCTGCCTCGTCGCTGGGTGTGGTCAGCCAGGCAGGCTGTGTCTCGATTTCCATTTCCAGTTTGCGTGCGGCGAGACGTTGTTTCATTTGTGTTGTGGAGGTCATTGCCGAGGTCTTGGCCAGCGCTTCCGCAATTTCATATTGCTTGAGGAAGTCCTGACGCAGCTGCTCGGCATCCTGTGTGGCCAGGCGACCAGTCAAGCTCAATCCATGCCGGCACTCCTCATTGCACAGCCGCTGGCACATCTCATTGATGGCCAGGCCGGGACCCACCAAATCCAGAGGCGCTCGCTGGCTGCAGTTAAGACAGGGCTTGTCCAGTCGCGCAGAGCCCAGCAGTTGTGAATCTGCTGAATACTTCGATGGTTCATTGGGCGAGGGCGGCTCCTGCTCGGCTATGTTAAAGTAACGCGGCGGCGGCTCATCCTCATCCTCGTCCTCATTCGCGGCAGCAGCAGCGCTGCGTGCACGGCTCGCCTGGTTGTTCTGCGAAAGATTCAGCTGGAGCAGCAGGGCCGTTACGGGCATGGCTTTGCCCAGTGCGGGCTGACGGCGATGGCCCAAGCGCGGTTCGTTTCTATCAATGTCTGTGCTATCCATGTTAACACTATTTTTTAAACACTTTTTTTTAAATTTTTTTATTGGCCGCGCGACGTATGCGCAATATTTGTACGACCGTTGCGCGTTTAGAACCGCACGAACATCGAATGTGTTAATACGCGCGTGCGTTGCTTTTCCTTATTTATATATCTTTGGCCCGCTCTAGCCAGATCGAGGCAATCAAGTGGACGCTGCCTCGCTGTCTCGGCACAAGGCACCCCGCTGCCCGCCGCTCATTAATTTGTTGTTGCTGCTGCTGCTGCTGCTACAGTCATAAGTACATGATTTTGTTGCTCTCCGGCTGTGCGCTCCCCTAGTTAAGGCAAACGAGATTTTGCGCTCGCACTTTCCAAAATGTCAAAACACATAATTAGCAACAAAATATAATAAAAAAAAAACAATAATATATAAAACAGAAAATAATGATGCGTTCAATTTTTAAATATTTATTGAAGCATTTGCTTTCTTTTGTTTAATTAAGAGAAAAATGGCATCTTAAAAAAATGGCGTCCTAAAATTAACTTGACAACGAAACAATTAAAATCTTCAAGCTATGGTAGCTCTAAACTACAAGTAAGGTTACGGGGCATCACAACTGATTGGCAGTTGTTCAACTCTGTTGCACTGTGCCAATGATAAACATTACAATTAGCACTTTGTAAAGTGTTGTAAAGTGCACTTGTAAGTCAAATTGCCAGCAATTGTTCCCATGTTTTATTTGCCATATTAATAAATCTTTTCATGTGCTACAGTTGCACGTGTAAAATTAACTATGGCTATCAGCTATTGCATAAATTTCAATAAATTTCAGATTTAGCAGAATAATCTAATCTAAACAAATATAATCGAATCAAAAAGTTAACAAGGTAGTGTATAAAATGAATTGAATAACTTAAATGAAATGAATATTGTTGCGTATAAATTATATTAAATAATAATATTTGTAATAATGATGTTTCTATATAAATATATCTTTGTGACTTATAACTTTTATATAAACATGTATCATTCCAAGAGGCTTACAATATTGTATTGAATATATGCCATAAATCTATCAGTGGCTTTCGATCTAATCTCAATATATTATCATTTATTTACAATATCACATAAATAATTGTTTGAATACTATTTTTTCACCACTGTAAATTAAGTTTGTTTTAACGTTTTTTTAGCCTACAACACGAATTGCAGCCAATAAATTTTTCATAAAATTTTACATTTGACCTACACGACCAGCAATGATTCAAGTACAAATTAATTGCATTTCATTTTATTTAAATTATCTATGAAAAACATTTATTTCCGCAATATGCAAATGACAAATTTCTATGAATTCTTATATATAACTATATACGTAGCACAATAAAACCTCACAATTTAAGATCTAATTTAGTAATTTAATAATATTAATTAATTTCGTGTGAAGGAAAGGTTATTTATTTTTATACTCGTTCACGAAGTGAACGCCTATATCTCCCACAGTTTTCAAGCTAGAGTTTTTAAATTTAGAGGGTAGATAACTGGTCACCTCATTTAAAGATCGGCACGGCACGACGAACCCCCATCCCCACTCACACCCCCACCTCTACCCCCACTCTCACCCACCCTCACCCAAATTACAATATACCGAAAATTTTCAAAATAACAAAAATAATTAAGAATGTGAACGAGTATAACGCAGTCGGTAACTTCTTACGTGTTTATATTAGACAATTCTTTAAATTATAAAATAACTATTATATATATTTATTATTATTAAGTTTAACTAAAAGTAAACTTAAAAATTATATTTAATTTATTAAATTGAATATTTTAAGATGCCAAACTCGGCTAGTATCAAAGTGAGATTACGTTCGCCAAAAAGTGTTGCATACTTTTTGGCTCTACCTTCAAAATCGAATTCTTGCTGTTGCTCAAAGTTACAAGGTTAAAAAACCTTTTTTTTCGATAGTTTATGGTGTTTATTAAGCTGATAAGCGCTGTGCTGATAGTAAAAAACAGTTTCTTTTAAATAAACATACCTCACTATGGTTTTGTGTTTGATTGCCTGTAAATGTACTTTACTTCCTACTCTGCAGTATTAATCAGCTCTAAGTCATTTATGATGCGGGTGCTAATTGAAGATACCACGTTGCCTACTTTAATATTGATTTTGTTTTTCATTATTTTTTTTCTTTGCTTTTTTTTTGGCAATGTAGCACGGAAAGCGTAGCAAATTTAAGAAGAGCAGCCACCGCCATTGAGTTTTATTTATACGTCCCAAACATATATTATATATACATATATCGTGTTTGTGTGTTCCTATATAAACTGCACGTCTAGCAGTCGTCGACATATGCAAAATGTTTCATGAACTTGGCAGTGAGCGATCAACTCTCACGGCAAGTCAATTTAGGCGTGGGCGTTGCTCTCTGTTACAACAAAAAAAAAGGGGAGGGGGGTGTGGGGCACATGTGTACACCTAGGCGTCTGTCAGTCGAAAGGTGATCGATCGTCCTTCACTTTTGTTGACCTTTATATGGATTTGTTAAAGCAACTACTACAATAATAAATAATAATAAAGTCCCATCGCCTGCTTTAATTGATAAGCTTATCAGCAGACGGTCTGAGGGAAGATTTGCCAAATATGTAGCACGAAAAATTAGATACCCTGGTATACTGAAGTGTGAATATACTATACAAAGTATTAAAGAATAGCTTGATAAATAATTCTTATATAAATCGAAGGAACTCAACAATTACTTAAAGTATTTCGCAACCTGTTTTTAAAGTTAAACAGCTAATGAATAGTATATATAAACTGATCTACTGATCTACTGATTGCAACAAATTAATGCCCTTTTTTTTTAGATAGGAAGCAGGCATAGTATGATCATCCATTCTACACCCCTATAGTATTTATATATATATATATACATATATCTGCGTAGCGTGTAAGTGCCTTTGTTTTGCGAGTAAAAATGATTACCAGAGAGATTTCGTTATACAACAGCAGCATTGGGGCACATGGTCGGACGCACATATCGCGTATTTGGAAATAACTGGTTTTGTACCGGCGTAGACTGAAATTGTCCGCCTGCAGTTGGGACTAGTATGCTCTATGCCCTACTCTGCGATTGGTGGCATTGCACAAGGGTTTGTTAGGCGTTTGCAAGTGGTTTTGGTTCAGGCGGCTGGTTTGGTTTGTAATGAGTGAAGAGATCGTCAACTCACCATTTTTATGCCTGCACCACGCCACATCCACACATTATCCAAATTGAATAGAAATTTAGTTATAGATCACGCGAAAGCAGCCCGTCCGCGAAATTCACAGGACTTGCAGACAAGCGCGTTAAACGGTTAAAAAGTTATTTTGTGTTGGCTATTTTGGGGCCCTATTCAGCGATCTGTCAGCGATTCAAGCGCGCCGCCAAACCGCACAGAACTAAAAGCAACAATTGGTGCTTTGCGCCATTTATAGGGCGAGCGATTTCACTCTCCTCTCACCATTCTCACTAACTGATAAGGATGCAGTGTTTTGTCCGCCATGTGAGCAGCGCTCTGTTCTCTATCGAGCACGGCCCGATCAGAATTTTGTTGCTGTGCGCGCTTCGATATGATGTATTGCACAATCCAACAATGAGCAGAATGTTTACTCTCTTATTCCCTCTATTTGCCTCTCAGTGTGCCTATCTAACAATTGTCTTAAGTTCAATAGCTGATTCTCTCAGGCCCTGTCTGTGCAAACAGATGTTGTAAGAGGCAAATGCTTTCCTAAGTTCTTCGGGGCCTGCTCTTGATTATGTTGTGCATGTATTAGAAAATACCTCTAGGTAAAAGATTTGTTGCCAGAAAATATAGTTTGTAGTTCAGAATATAATTAAATAAATAAAACATGAGCGTTAAAATAGAAAAAAATAAAAATAAAGATTTCGGTTGTTTTATTTATATATACCCATTGAAAATGGGTAAAACGGGTATAACGGGTATTCTGTCTGTCATTTTTATTTTTATTTCATTATCATTTTTTTTAGGTTTTCTTCGTTTTCTTACCATATTTCGGAGACTAAGAGCTAGAGCAGCTAAACCTGACGCAGACTTTATTATCTTTTGATTTTGGATGCCTCTCCCTAAAAAAACCGTAAATCAAATACGACACACAATTTCGTAACGATCATACATTTAGTTTAGATGAAAACAAGGATTTAATTTATATAGTTGGGGCAAGCGCACCCCGTGTTAAGTAAGTGCGGCGTACATTTGTGCGTGTGTGTAGGAGTTGGTGTATATGAGTATGAATCTAAAAGGGTTGAAGGATTCAGGGTATCTTCTAGTCGAACGACCCCGACTAGAGCCTTCTTATTTGTTGAGTCTAGCATGGCGCGTATCTTATCAAAGAGCGCCACTTGAAATTTGCACATGGAATTTGTCATCGCTCTTATCAATCCATCGCCATTAAATGGCCTTGCCATATATACAAGGGAGGGGATGGAGGCTAATCCATAGAAAAGATAAAGCAAACGACTAGCCAGAAGCTTACTACATGCTTAAAGTGACGTTGTATAGGACCAGAAGTCCAGAATTAGTTGGTATGAATTAGATTCAGGCGGTTGCTTATGCGCAGTAAATCAGCAAAAATAAAAAATCTACGTACATATATATACCACTTGTGTGACGGCCTGCTAGTTCGTTGGGGCCTACTAAACGCCAATCTATCAAGGGTATTGGGTCTAGAGCACTCTTGTTCAGCTGATTAAATATGCTTGCCGCGGTTCATTTTTTAGACCAGTGGTCTAGCCTTCGATTAGATAGTCGTCAGCCTAATTGACGGACGACCTTGCTGAAGTGATCCGCCCAAATGTGGTCTATTTATCCTACGTGGCATGCCCATTTATCGCTAATGGTCTGCAATAAATACAACTATATATGCACATATATGTATATAAATATAAGTATTTAAAGTACTGCTGTGATTTGATTTTTTGTTTACGTCAAATAACGGTCCGCCTTATCAATTTGGGCAGCGTAAGCGTGCCACTCGCTCTGTGTAGTGTAAATATATATATATTTATATTATTTATATATTTTGGAATTTGAGCTGCAAGCACTAATCACTGAAAGTGTTTTCTAGTAGCTCAGAGTAGCTTCAAGTATTGCCGTGTGGAGTGCACGCTACTCAGGGTGGGCTAATAAACTTTTGTCAAACCGGCTTTTTCGTGCTTTGTATAGAATTTCTTTTACATTTGCTGTACTATAAACAAGATCTTAAATGTTCTTGGGATAGGTTAGGAACACGAAATGTTGGCCAGACAGAGATATACGTGAGGGCACATCATAATTTTAAGTGAAAAACCTTACGAGCTTTTATTAGCTTTTTAGTTAGAGCACTTAATATGAAGAGGAAATACAACGATTTGAAGTAGTTAGGTACTTAAAAGTAAATTATTATTTTATTTGTATTATTAAATATGTCTTGTAAAGATGTATAATTATGTATAAATATACACCTGTACATAAAACCATTACTAAAAGTAAAAGCTGATCCATTAACCAAATTAATATACATATAGTTCACTATTCTTATCAACTAAATATCAGCAGTAGAACGCATTGAGTGAGTTCAGTCAACTTTGACATCTCCACACAAAAGGATTCCATTTTAACCACAAAGGCTGATTAAATTATGTGGGCGACGCGCCCAACAAAAATTCAAGCACTGTGCTTATTGTGGTCACTCTGACACAACGATACACAAAGTGCCGTTATAATAATTAAAAGCCCATTTCAGATGTCAACGCACGAGCGAATTTCATTGACTGCTCGCTCACTCAGCAGCGGAACGAGCAGCAGCCAATTCGCTAGTGGCCTCAAACCCAAACAAACAGTTTGAAGACAAGCCGAAAAGAGAGTCAACTAAGCAGTGGGAGAGGGTGAGAGGGAGATTGCTAGTCAGTCAGCTGCTCTCTCAGCCAGCACTCTCACTCTCACTCTTTAACAGACTAAGCTTTGAAACACCACTCAAAAATATTTTGTGTAATAAACTAAAAGTCACACACACACACACACACGTACATATATGTATATCAAAAGAGGCGACCGTTAAATGGCTTAATGAATGCACAAAGAAAATAAACAATATGCAGGGGTATTCCGTAAAAGCGGAAAAATCCAATGACATGCAAATGGATGTTGTTGCTGATGTTGTACTTGTAGCCGTCTCTCTGTAGCGTGATTTGGGTTTCGTTGTTTTATCAATATTACACTTGGCCCCCGGACAGGTCCACGGCAATAAAGTGTTGCATTAGGTAATAAACTTACAGGAATTTCTTGAAGAACTTATAGAAAGACACCAGTAGAAAGACAAGCGTTGAAATTAGCTTCATGTTTGATGTGCATATAAAAATATATACATATATGTGTTATTATAAACGAAAAATTGTGAAACACAAGCTGTAAAGTACACAAACAATCCAAGCGTTTAACTTAACAACATCTCACGTTTTATAAA
Organism: Drosophila micromelanica; assembly: GCA_004143825.1. Taxonomy (NCBI): domain Eukaryota; kingdom Metazoa; phylum Arthropoda; class Insecta; order Diptera; family Drosophilidae; genus Drosophila; species Drosophila micromelanica. The sequence goes on along the minus strand of SCDY01001835.1, from coordinate 3,753 downwards.
AAATCTCAAATTAGTCTTAATAGTTTATAATTTTATATTCCTTTTTTGTTTGATATTTTGTTCTTTAATATTTTTTAAATTTTTTATTTTTTTGTTTGCCGCCGAACTTTATGCATTCAGCTGAAATTTCACTATCAATGTCATTTCCGCGTTGAACACGTTTTTCACACTAAGCTGAAATAAAAAAGAGGAGACCACACTCTCTTTCACGCATGTGTGAATGTTCAAGCAAAGCGCAAGTGAGAAATCGAGAGAATTGAGAGCCAACAGCGCTGGTGCTGTTGAAAAGAAAAGCTAGCTCATGCTTTCGGCATACGTAAAACCTTATAGACTTGAGAATGCGCTACAAGGCATTAACAAACTTCTTAAAAGTCAAGTAATCCGCTGAAATTTATGGTGAAAATGTGGTGGTACTTTATTTTCTTTAGAAAATTGCAGATGCAAAAATTAATTTGCATAATGCTGTACCACTTAATAGGAAATAAAAATAAAAATGTTTTAACAAAATACAAGCGTTATTCGCGTGCAATACGTGCGAATCGCTCGAAGTACATAAATTCATAAACTTGTTTTTTACTCTCTTGCATATGTCATACCACAAGTCGAATATGCCCCACCAAGTGCAGCGTACATAACAAATTCACTTGTTGGGAGCGGGGCAATAAACTTTTGTGTGGGCGCATTTAAGAGAAGCAAACATATGTAATAAAAGCTCCGTTGGGCTTAGTAAAAAGCGGCGCCAGCACATAAAAAGCTTGCAAAGCTCGCAAAGCTTTGAAAATGTACCGCATGCTTTAAAACTCAGCACGGAGTCGCCAATGGATGGATAAGTATGAAACAACATTAGACACAAACTTTCCCTTAAGTGTGGGGAATAATTCATGTCCCGGATTTTTTTATGTTCGGACTCAGTCAGTTAGAATAATATGAAAACTTAAAACAGAAGATTTAGAAACGAAATATGTGATATTTAACTGAAAGGCTATCCCATAATCAATATAATAAATATAATTAAAATCAGTTTACTTTTGGCATAATTATGGCAATTTGATTTTCGCATCATTTATGATTTAAGTACAACGAACTGGAGCTGTTTGCGAAAAGAATGACTAATAATATTTGTCCCAATTTTAATATCTGTGCTTTCACCATTAATTTTTACTTTTATATGCTTTACGTTACAAAACTTATATTGCCGTTGAGTTATATTTATATAAGTTTAGTTATATGTGTACAAGTTAAGTTAAGTTTTTTAAACTTTCGCATGGTTTTAGATTAAGGTTCAATGATTTGGAGTTGTTTGCAAAAAGAATGCCTAATAATATTTTTGTCCCAATTTTTATATCTGACTTATGTTTCAAAACTTATGCTGTCGATTATTAATTTCACAAAAATGAATTTTCCAATTAGGTTGGTTGTTAATCACTTCACTGCTAGCCGGTTAGCTCCTAACCTTAATTTTGCTAGCTTATCTATTTGACAGTTTAAAAGAGCTTTTTATAAACTGGTTGCTATCAGTGTTATTAATTGCACTGCTTTTAAGCGAAACGCAGTGGTTTGTGTCTTCGCTAACGGAAGCCGTTTCCCATTTAAATGTAATATGATTTAATACCAGCGAATTTTTCCAATTCTATCTTCATATGATATTCGATCGATTCTTATACCTAAATCGGATTTTAGGCATAATGAAGCTAAAAGTGTGGTTGAAGGCTTTTAAAATCCGTTGACAATACAATTAGAGATTTAAAAAGAAAATATTGCCTTTACTCTTGCAAGTACACACATATATGATAATTATGGAGGCAATTTAGTATTCGGTATTGCATATGCGTCATATATCTACATAAATCTGCAGTCACCAAATATGGCAAACAGTGTTCTCCTTTAACGAATTTTTTAAAATAACAAAAAAAGCTAAGAACGAGAATTGTGCAGTCGGTGACACTCGAGTGCAACTTGTTTAATATATAACTAATTCGATAACAAAAATATTGTTTATATATTTTATTTTTGTGTGCTAAGGCTCAGTTGGCTAATAATTCGATGGCCTATATTCAAAGGCAGGTCCGACGCGTATCGATATATTTATGGGCTCATTTAAATAGTCATTGATGCGTCTAAAAAATAAAATATATACTTAGACACATTGAGGTAAACAACAGCAGTTGGCTTATCTAACTGAAAAGTTGGCCAATACACATACCGTTTATCTGCTTCGGTCTCGTAAGGCTGATAGCCCTTCCGCCTAGCCGATTTATTCAGTCGCAACGATCGCCGCAGCTCTTTGGGCAGCGGCTTATTCGTCTCCCGCCTCAGTAAGCTGGCTAGTTGTTGGCATCTGGCGGCAAATGTCTGCCACGCCAGCCGCAGCAGCTGACGGCGTCTGGATTCTGTGGCGCCACCGCTATTCGCTGGCGTGGCGTCATACAGACTCGTATTGGAGACGGCCCACGACGACATGTTGAGCTGCCTGGCTGCAGACAATGACTGAAAACCGAAACGGCCAAGTCAGGCCAACTGCTCTAGCTGATAAGATTTGCTTAACTCTCTGGGGCATACGGCATGCGAACAAATTGAATCCAATCATTGAGTTGTTTTGACGCTATACAAAATTGGTCGACAACAATGAGGCGACTATTTCGCCATATCAATGGCTAATTAACTAGGCCAAAACCTAATTATGATTCAGTTAAAAATTTGCATATTTTTGCACTTGCCAAAGTCCTAGAAATTCATTAATTTGCTATCGATAATGTTGCCAATGAAGAAAGCAAAAATTGTTTCTGTTGTCTGTGGGTGGGTTACAATCAAGGGCTTGGAATATCCTGCTCTGTGTTCGGGTACTGGTGCTGAAACCCAAATGTGCAGTTATGAATTTTTCGCATAGACAATTTTCAATAATATTTTCCAGAATGCAGACAGCTCACACTCCTCTCCTTCGCTCCATCTCCACCCTCTCTCTCTCGCTCTCTCTCCCTCCGTCTCTCTCTGACTGTGTTTAGAGGATATGCCCAATGACAACATGTCCTGCAACAAAATACAAATAGTACCGCCTGTCCGGCTCCCATGTGGCCAACACCTCTGCCCGCTCGCTGTGGCAATTGGTCTGCCCAAACTACAGCGACAGCTTCAGCGACAACTGCAGCTGCCCCCAGACCCTTCCTTGCCACATGCCACATGCCACACAGTGCCTGCAGCAGATATCCAAACAAAATTGCATGTGGTTCCACACAGTTTGCCGACATTGGCCGGGTCAGTGTGACTGGGTTTTTGGCCGGCATTGCATTGTTATAAACGAAAATTCGTTTATTGCCATATTGTTCGCATGGATTTTGAATTTGTCTTCAAAATGTTCTCGATTTCGCCGCCGGCCTCTTGCCAGCCTCAATTAGAGGCATACGGAACGTTGTTGTCATTTATAGCTTGAATGCCGATAATTTGAGGAAAAATTCATAAATTATGGCTTTTATAAAGTGCAACAATTTGGATTGTTTGATTTTTATCTTCATATTTTCATTTTTTGCAATTAGAATGTATATTTCTAGTGATGTTATTTCTGTACTTTTAAAAGAGTATTTGTATGAAATATATTTCTATTTTGATTACAACAATTAGTTAAAGATTTATAAAGCAGCTTATCAGTTATTTTTTTTTTTTTATTTTTTATTTATTTATATAAAAGTCGACAAATCGAGTGTCAACAGAAGTACAAAAGGTATTAAACGCTAAAAGCCTAACAGGATTATAAACAAT